>JAYJLV010051521.1:0-19722 GCA_036873485.1 Torymus texanus
ATCATTGCGCTCGGCAGGATTCGGGAAAACGGGTTAAGCGCACACGCGAGCGCGAGTATATAGTGCCTGGGGACTAATGCATCCGACATCGCTAAGCCGCTGGCTGTCGATACGAGCGACGACGACACTTACTCGCCTCCGGCGTTCTACTACTGCTACACTACTGCGCTGCTGCTGTAGCGCGACGTAACGCCGTCTGTCTGTCTTATTCGTTTTCTGTCGCGTTCTCTCTCTCTCTCTCTCTCTCTCGTTCTCGAGTGCCGCGCGAGAGTAGAATTTTCAGCGTGCATTAGCCCTCGACGTCGCCGCACGAATAAAACGTATAAGAACTTGCTCAAGTTCGAGAGCAAGAGAAGTAGAGAAGGAGAGAGAGAGAAGGAGGAGACGCAAGTCGAAGGAGATGGAAAGCGGGCTTTCGTGAGAGAACGCAGGAGGAAGGTGGGAAAACAGATGGGGAAAATTAATGGCACTTAATCTTGCGCCCGGGGAGCGGAGAAACGAGACACTTTAAGGCAAATTATTCGCTTTAAGATTGTATGTATATGTATATAAGTGTGTGTGTGTGTGTGTGTGTGTGTGTGTTTGTCTCTCTCTATGTCTGTAGGTGTCTCTATCGATTGGTTTCCGCTTTCGCACCAGGCTACGACTCCTTCCGGGTGATTTTTTACCCGCTCTTTCTGCTGTCAGGGCGCAAATACGTGTAAGAAATTGAACAGTGCACTTCGCTGTTCAAGGAAGAGAGAAGCGAGAGAACTGAGCGTTTAAATCCCGATCGAATGAGCGGATAATAAGAAGAGAGAAAGAGAGAGAGAGAGAGAGAGGAATTTTGTTTTAATGATTCAAAGTTTTCGGACCGCGGGATTTGCAGTATTATTAAAGCGAATTAGCGGACTTTGCCCTCACTCGCTTCGCCTTTTGAAGAAGCCCAACGTTATTGTTAGGGCGAAACTTTTTAATGAGACGTGGTGCTTGTGTAGAGTGAGAGAGAAAGAGCTATTTTTACAAGAGCTGACTATTTTATCGCTGGAAAATAAGTTTCTGAACAATCTCTAGGATTTTTTCAGAAAAACGTGCTGGGTATTTTTCTCCGTCCTGACGAAATTCGAGAGTCGGAGGCTGGCCAGTAATTCTCCGAGCTTCTTATAATTTTATACGTACGAAATTAGGAATCTGCAAAGTTTTTCGTATAATTTTTTAAACTCGGTAATATAAAGTACGAAAATTATTATATTAATAAACCTATACAATCAAAACTTGTCGCACTTTACGGGTCACTAATATGTATCGCATATACAAAACACAATGAAAACACACACCAGCTTAATAAACCCCATTCCAAATCCTTCACCCTCTGATTTCCCATTCATCCGCTTCTAATCCTCCCCTTTCTATCTATCTTTCTCTCTCTCTCTCACTCACCTTCCACCCTAGTGCGCGTCTCCCTACTATAACATCGCGGAATAGCTCACTCGCTTGCTCACGGGACACGCAGCAACGACAGCAACAATTTCGCGTGCCGCGGCGTTGTAGCTCGACGCCCGGTGCTTCCTTGCCTGCCACCGCCCACGAGGAGTGAGGACGACGATGCCGGAGGAATTTAATTAGATGGATACTCAAGTAGAGAGGCGAAAGACAGAGAGAGTGCGTTTACAAGACGCTAGTGGTACTCGAAAAGACGCGCGCATAAATTCGCAGACGAATTCGTTTAGTTTATAACCCTACGGAGTAAAAGATTAATCGGCCCAGACACGCGTTGGCGCTACTGTTGTCTGCTAGGTTCGAGATATCGCGTTAGGGAAAAGGGAAGGGGGTGGAGGATAGGGCGTGGATGATGATAATAAGGCGAGTTGTAGGTGTGTTTTGTAACTGTGAGATTTTGGGGATTATTAGACGGCGCGTGGAATGGCGAGAGAGGATTTATGTCTATTTATTTGTTTTGGAGAGAGAGAGAGAGAGAGAAAGAGAGAGAAGTTGGATGGAGGTTGGATTAAAATGCAAATTTTTCGACACTCCAGTCAACAAATTAGAATGATGTACCCGACGATATTTAATTTTGAATTTCTGACGCTGAATTCGAAATTATACTCTCTTTCTCTTTCTCTGTCAAAAGTTTTCGGAGAGCCAATTTTCATGAAAATTGGTAGACATTTACAATTTCCAAAATTTGAATATATTCCTGGCAGTTAATTAAATTAGCATTCCGACTAGAACCCCGAAAATATAAAGAGCGAGGGCCAAAACATGTACACGCGTAATCTACATTTTCATGGTGAGAAGGGAAAGGAGGGAAAAACCCCTGTCGACTCGTTCGTCAAAGCCCTAAAAGATTCCAATCTACGTTTTTCGTACTACGTATTACCGAGAAAATCGGTAACATTTGAATATTTTATGAAGCCATTTGTCCAACGAATCTACTGCCTCTGTATTCTCTCGCATACAACCACACGCGAATATGATACCTTTAATCTTTCGCATCTCTCGATTAAACCGACGCTCGACTCTGTTTACGTGAATAATGGTATGCGGACGCGAGGAACAATGCAGGACTATACCACGCGAACTATCAACTTAAAATTTAATGTCTTATTATTTGTACAATCGATTATAATATCCCCCCCTTATTAGCCGTAAACGTGAACGCTTGCGCACAGTGTGTGCATTGAACCGTTAATAAGCCGAGGGAGAACACGACTGGGCATTGAGACTTGCAGATCTCTGTGTAATATGGCTTTACAGATGTATTGTTAATGAGATCCGCGCTATCGAATGAAGGATCTGAGCGCGTACTGTATACGCTGGTACAGAGCAAGAGAGATAAAGAGAAGGAGAGAGGGAGAGAGTACGAGAAAGCAAGAGAGTCCAGAGCAGTACAAAAGCATGTTCAGGGAAGTGTATTCCACGTGAATGAGTACTATGTTTGTTAATCCATTTCCCTTAGCATAGGAATTACGCGTTCCATTTTTTCAACAGATTACTATTTTTATATAAAAATTGAATTAGGGCAGATTTTTTTTCACCGATAGATTTACAATGTTCGTCTTTACAAAAATACGGGAATATTATTTAAATAATGGTTGTCATCCAATTGAAAATACAAAAGAAAAAAAACAGTACTAGTAGATACGAATTTATTTCAATCCTTTGTTACTTTCTTTTTTTTTTTACAAAAAATTCTTTGAAAAATGCTCGCAATTTTTGTCCACCATTACAAACCTCGTATACATCATCTATAACCCACCTAACTCTGCCCCAATTCTTGTCCTTTCTCGTGCGCCGAATTTCCAGATCTACAGCCGTATATTAGCTCGATCCAAACACAGAGCCGTGCCCACACACCGCGATCCAAAAACAGAGAGAGATAGAGGGTCAGTACAGAGCTCTTGCTCTCTCACATATATATATATATATATATATATACACGCGCGCGCGTAGTTCTACACATTGCAGATCCGGAACTGGCCGCGCCCGATCTATATATATATATATACAAATACAATACATATACACACACGTAAACGCATGCATCCCACTCTCTCTCTCTATATTTACACGATCCTCTGTCCCCCTTCCACCCTCCTCCACCCTCTCGCCTATTCGCCCGGTAATACGGTGTCAGGTCGTTCGTCGGACATTGCGAAACAAGTCAGCTGGGAGAGACCGAGAGAGAGAGAGAGATAGAGAGAGAATTAGTCTCCCTCGGAGCCTGCACGCGCGCGCGCGTCCGCTCGCCCGGGATTCCTCTCCTAATTGGCCTGCAATACGATAATCGTATTTGGGATCCCGTGCATCCGACATCCACTGCCTCCTTGTTACAGCTCTTCCTCGTGTATATACGTACTGTACGCGTATGTATGTATGTATGTAGAGATATGTACGTGTGTGTATATATATATATATATATATATATATATTTGGCACTCGGTACAACGCGCTTTTTCGCCCCGGCGTGAAATTAGTTCGCGCGCCGCCTGCTTGCTCTATACGCATATACATACATACACATACTCTGCACAGTACATTATTTTGGATATGCGAGCACGCTTGCGCGCGTGAGAGAGAGAGAGAGAGAGCGTGTTTGCACGCGGAGTGGGCGACGCGCATGAAATTTGTTTGATAAATCGCGCGGGTGTGCACAGTGCGCGCAATGCGCAGCAGTGGTATAGCACCAGTAGTAGCAACAACGGGTCATAGCTACTCTACATCTCTTCCTCTCTCTCTCTCTCTCTCTCTCGCGGGCGCTCGGTCTCTCTGTTTTGAACTAGTTTGTTAGGCTGATTAACGCGTTCGGCAAGGTGAGCCTGATGCACGAGTAGAGAGAGAGAGGAAGAGAGTGAGTGCTGCGTAATAGGGGATTGAGTGTATTGTTTGAGTAAGCGGCTTTTTCAATATTTGAGAGAGAGAGAGAGAGAGAGAGAGAGAGAGAGAGAGGAATGGAGGGAGGGAGTATAGAGGAGGGTTGAATGATTGAACCAGCGTGGCAAACAAACTCGATTAAAATGCCTTTCCATAGCGACGGGCTGACGTCGTTGCGAGGGATGAATTGTTAAGCGTCATCATAGTAATATCAATTAGAGGCGCATCGAGTGGAGACGTAATTATCGTTAGATAAAATTCGTTAAACCAGTTTTGTTATACTTTGTCATGAAAATTTCCATTAAATTTTCATTCGAGATGTATATATATATACATATACGTACATCACAACACTATAATAGAAGATTATTAAAGCAACAACGTGTATATATACTCTTTTACCGTTTCTCTTCTGATATTACAGAAGGCTGGTTTAGAGATGCTCGAATTTTCCAACGAATGTAAAAGCGAAACTCTCGTTTTACGGTAAAAGCACAAACTCCGATATAACCGCAGAGGTCACGAACCTTTCGTTCACCTACCCCCTATATATACCCACAACGTGCGCGCGCGCGCGGTTTATTTTTCCACTGTGGATCCTCAATTCGATGTGGCGAAAATTTCACGTAGCCAAGCCAGATCGATTTGCACAAGTAGCGCTGGAATTTCCGTAAGTTAAGAAAATACCTGTGGCTTAGGAAAGTTCGCCCTACTCGCTTGCTTGCTCGCGCAGTGAAAACGCTTTTACTCGTTAACTCGCGCGGCGTGCTCGGACGCGGCCTGGTCGCCGCGCTCTTTCTCTCGCTTCATCTTCCTCTCTCTCTCTCTCTCTCTCTCCTGCTCCACTTCTTCTTCTTCTTCTTCTTATTTTGCAGCTAATTTAGCAAAGTTTCAGTTAGTTAACGTTGAAAATTGTAACGCGAAACACCGAATTAATACCCCTTCCCGGTCCTGCTCGTCCTGAGGCTTTCTCATCCCCTGCATACTTATCAGGGTTAATTGATGTAAAAAAAAAATATCGCGTAAAAATCTAGAAAGTACCGACGGCGAGTTTGAAAAAGCTTCTTATCTTTTCCACAGTGTGGACTTATAAACATAGGCGCGGACGGCGAAGTATAATAAACAAATAAAACTAGTAAAGTTAGTAAATCATAACGTTAAACATTAGTTGGGATGATGAAATTTGCAAAACTTTGCTACATAATTATGCTTTTCTTCTCAATTACATATTATACAAAAAAGAAACACATCTTTTGACCCTCTCATACATACCAACCCTAAACCGCACCCCCTACTAATCAACCTTTTCATCTATACAGTATATAACCTACCCACACACGTCCACCCTTAAAAAAAAACTCCCTTCTGGTATATACACACGTCGAAATAACACGTCGGCTATCAGCCAAGCGACCATGCCGGAGGGAATTTTTTTTTCAGCTCTCTCTCTCTCTCTCTCTCTCTCTCTCACGGTGCCGTGAATGATCCATACGACAGCAACATCAGAAGCGTGTGTGTGTCAGCGCGCGTAGAAAGAAGCCGTGATCTTATCAGCAAGGTATAGCACCACAGCCTCGCTGCTGAATTATGAAGGCACGCGGGCTTGTTCTGAACTATATGTACAACGTGCGACGGCCCCAACGACAATGATTTTGCTTGCGCGAGAGAGGATAAGGTATGCACGGGTAGTAGTGGTATATAGCAAAAGCATCACCACAGCGCATATCTTGTTGTTAAATATTAAGAGGAGAAAGAGAAAGGGAGGTCGACGGTAGAAGAAATTTAATCACTACCATGGTTGACACGGATGCTTTCGTAGCTTAATTTTTCACCTGCTGTGTTTTTTTATAGTTGACATTTATTTTTTTCTAGCTTGATCGATGGAAAGTATCAGAGGTTGTCTTGAAGAAAGGTGGAGTAGTATGGCTATAACAAACATGTTTGGCATGTTCAACAAACTGGTCGAGGTAAGTATTTTTTTTTTGCGGTTACCACTGCGTACGACTGTGTAAGAGTGATTTACATTTTCTCGGGACAGTAACGAGGGAATAAAGTATAAAGAACCTTTCCGTGTAAACCGCGTCGCAAGGCGCGAAAAAAGGGGAAGAAGAAATGAAGCGAAATGAAGAGAGAGTAAGAGAGAGAGAGAGAGAAAGAGCGAGATTAAAATGTCGGAAGGGACGCGGAAATAAGCAGCATAAGTCATGTTCATAATGGCTAATTGAAAAAGATCGAGTGCGGCTCGTTCCACGCGCCACCTTCTTTACGCTAGGGCTAAAATAAATGGAAAGCCTTTTTCGGATTGTATACATTAAGAAGCGTACCACCACTGTTATAAAGTAAGTGCGAAAAGAGACAAATTACTTTGGTAATAAAAATCATAATCTGTGTAGAATTAATGCATTATTATTATTATTACGAAGCTCGTGTTTTTTATTCAAAAATATTTTCACGCAAAAGGACGAAATAAAGATTAAAAGCACTTTTTGTCCGTGTAGAATCTCATTACATTTGCTAAAAGGACAGCTCGGCACTCCTCAAATTAATCCCTTCTATTTTTCACTCCCTTTCACGCCAGATGACGCGCATACTCAGAGGGACGCCCTTTAACGTCCTCTCGCATTTACAATTACAATTCGCGCGTCGTCGCTGCTGCTGCTGCTGGCTCTCACGTCCCTTGTGAAAAATCTTGCTCGCGAATTCCCAACATCGAAAAAACCTTTCTCTCCTACCTCGCATTGCCTGACGAAAAAGTTGCTACGACCTCACCGTTCGTAGAAAGGTCGCGACGAGCAAAGGACAGACACGATGAAAGTTTGTAAAAAAAAAGGGAGAGAAAAAGAAAACATAAAATAAAAGCCTAGGCAAAAGCCAAGGGTGTGCGTAAAAGTGAAGTGGAACGCGCGCACATGACGAAAAGAAAATATATATGTGTATATGTGTGTGTGTGTGTGATGCGTGGTAGAGGCTGAGGTAGGGAAGAGGAGAAGGAGGATATTTCGTCACCACGAGTTGACTAACAACTCGGGCCCGAACAATTTGCAATGCTGAAGCGAAAAGTTGTTGAGCCGCCGCTGCAGCTATTTCACGCCTCGCAGTGAAGCGAGAGTGAGAGAGAGAGAGAGGGAACAAACACGAAAGCGCTTCCGGCGACGCGAGGCAAAAGGCGTGAAAATGCAAAATGAGGTAAAGCGAATGAAGAGAGACGAGCGCGTGAGCGCGATTCAAACGAGTTGCGTGGAAATATAAGAATTGAAGAGGAAGCGAGAAAAAGTGAGAAAGAGGGAGGATTGACGCGGTTCCGTGCGGTGTACTGCTTATATGCGGAGCGTGACCTGACATTGGCCGAACGATAGTAGATGGCTTAACGCCTTGTGTTGTTCCCACCAACGTGTTTGCGTTCTATTATGAAATATAAACATCTGAAAGTTTTTATAAACTAGGACACGAAAATTAAATAAATAAGGCCAACGTGCGTTATAAACTTTATATAGCAATCGATAAAGTAAAATAAATTTCATATAAATCAGGCGTTACATAAAATACATTTTGCTTCACGCTTAAATTGTAAAATTAAATAAAAATAATAATCTTTTTTGAAATATACGTAAGTAGTAAATTTAATAAATAAACGCGGATATCGGCCGGTAATATTATTTACAACCTGAATTCGGGGCACGCTGGATCGCGTTAATTAATGCTCCAGATTTTGACGCTTGATTAATAAAAAGGAAAGAAGAGAGAAAGAGAGGGACAAAAGAGCCCGTTATAAAGTTCACGTATATGTGTATATATATAATACATTGGCGACGTCAATACAAGGGGGGGAAGGGGGCAACGATAAGCGAGAGAGCACATTGCCAAAACCAATATGAATAACATTATGTGTCGCCATATCCGAAAAGGTTCATCGCCACAGCGCACGATAGGTTGCATGTGCGCGTGCGACGACCGCACAATATCTACGCGGCGTCGCGGTGGTCAACGTCAATTTTTTCTATTCAATCCAATTAAATCAATATCTTTATTGTACCATATAAATGGACACCTGATGTATACAAAAGCCGATAATATCCGTCGTATTATCGATTTTTGAAATGTTGCAAGGATATCGCTCATAATTTAAATTCTACTAACATCATACATGTATTCATAGGCAGAAAGGAAAAAAATTGCCGATATATGGAAAATGTATAACATTAGAGTAAAACGTATGTATACAACAAAACGATTTTAAACCCTCGAAAATGACCATAGCAAACCACTCGACACCTTTTTATACCACAAAAAAAAACGGGAGATCCCCCGGTATACGAAATTCGTATAACGGCAGTGCAACCGCGCTCTTTTTTTCTCACACCAGTCGAAATCACCTCACACACGTTTACCATCATCGACGTATACACTAACGTATACGCATATATACGCACACGTGTTTACGAGAACGAGAGAGAGAGAGATGCGCTCTCCTACCGCTTTTATCCACAGTTCATCCGATCCGCGTCAGTCTGGCGCGTTGCGGGCGTCAAGTCGATGCATTATTTATACACGAAAAAGAGGCGCACGCGTATATAGCTATATGTATAGCATAGCATGCTTGCACCACGCGCCAGACTAAACAAGAGTAATGTGTATGCGAGTGGAGGCAAGAGAGAGAGAGAAAGAGAGAGAGAGAGACAAAAGAGTGGCGCTCGCACCCGCACTTTTGTGCATTTCGCCCCTGTCGAACGCACGCGCACACGTCATCGGCAGGGTAATAAAGGCACGCTGGAATATAACGATGTCAAATTGCCAGGGCGACGTTTTGCGCGTATATATACGCGTGGCGCTTTCTCTATGAGAGGACAGGCGCGTGCGAACAATAATTAAGTCCTCGGAAAATCGCCGCGTGTAGAGGAGCTGGAGGTGGGGGGAAGTTTTTTTGTTAGTGGTATAATTGGGGGTTCGCAAAAAATTTATTAGCCATTTCGGGGTTTCCATTACAGGGAATCCGGATTGTGTGACTTTTTGTTTGATCGTATATTTCAATACTTCTTTTTGTAATATGTCTATGTATTAATTGGAATCGAACATAGCAATAAAAAAAAAATGAATAATCGTAAAATCGTTTATGTGTGTAGGGAAATAAAAATAAACGGGAATAGAAATAAACGATAGAGAATAAAAGATGTTGTTCTAATGAATTTGTTTTGAGAATTTAATATGGTATAGGTTTAATTTAGAAAAAGTTAATGCTCATGAATACGTATACATATAGAACTTGGATTGTATATCTGATCAATTTTAGGTAAAATATTGCGTAATGAGTGATTGGTTTAATTATCCAATTATGTTAATGCCAGATTCATTTCGATTTCAATTCCAATAAAAGACAATATTGATTTGAACATGGAAGTTATGCAATTACACATGTAACTAAAACTTTCAAAATTGTCACAATAAATAATGGATATTGAAGTCATGAAATTTAAATTATATGAAATTTTGAAAAGAACATCATTTTACTTGTCAGATTATTAACAATAATATTAATTTATATGCAATAACAATGAAAGATATATGTTATTAAAAGTATGATATTTCAATGTATAAACGTCATATAAAACAAATTTGAATCGCGTATGTAAATAAATAATTGTGCCCTACTTTTGGAGATGATAAAAGCTGAGCAATTTGAACAAAATGTAACAAATGCCAACGAAGGATCGAATATCTTTTGGACGATTATTCTTGGAAATAAAGGCAATTTATAATGTTAAAATACTTGTTAAAAGGGACAATAACGTAAATAGAATTCACGAGAGATAGGAGAGCTTGCAATAAATGTAATAAAATTGATTGAAAAGCTGAAAAATGGAAGCGAACTTTTGAGAGCAGTAAGAGCAATAACTCGATGAGCGATAACAAAGTTTACAACGCCGTAAGCGCACGACTGCATGATTTGTACCGTAAGAAAGTTCCATTATTAGAGTTCGTTTGAATGGCGTAATTTTTTCCCCCTCGCTGCTGACGAGTTTCCGGCTTATTGATTGAATTCTTGCATTTACTTGTAAATTCCTTTTGAGAGAACTTTGAGCTCAATGGACTCTGAAAGCACACTGTTTGAAAAATTGCTCCACAAACACCTTTGATCCACATAATAATAACAAAAATTAATCAAAAGTTTCGATAATACTTTAAATAGAACTTATAAAAATTCTGAAACTAATAAATAACTTATTTTCGTCCTACATTTTACTTAAAATCCAATAAATGTCAACAATATCAATAAAGCCAATTCTATATGTCAGAAGTTAAATTTTTAAAATACGTTCTACTTCTTCTTCAACTATGCTTCCAGGAATAATTAGGATGAAACTTTGAAATATCTCATTACTTTTATCCCCATAACTGAAACGTTACAGAATTTAATCCCCTGCAATAATAATCCAATTTCTGTTTCATAACGTCACAATTCATCGCGGCTATCTGGAACCTTGAACAGATTTTTTTTTTTTTTTGCTATTCTTATTGACCGCCAGGCTGCATTACGTTCATTACATTTTTTTTTCCTGGAAAAGCTTTCACAAAGATTTACAGAGAAATAGAACACTTGCTTTCTCGCTCGCTCTTTCCCCTATAATTTAAAACATGTACAATATTCAGCTTCTTTCAGCAGTTTTCCAAGCCCCCTCACAACTCACTCATAAAATCGATTGCTAGCGTTCGCACGCCCGTAGTTGCGATTCATTATGCGCCACAGAGCGGAATCAGCTCACCTCTTCGTGAGTTCAAAAAATTTTTCTTGCTTACATTTTGCGTTTTAATTTTACGGCACGTGTTAGTATATACGGCCGGGATTAAAAAGATTTTAATAAACTAAAATTAAACAACGCTGAAAGACACTTTGGTCTATATATGCGTGAAGGAGCGCGCAAGGGAAGTAATTTAACACGAAATGTTTGCATTTAAATGTTAAAGAAAGACTCGTAATTTGATGAAACATTTTTCTACTTTCATCTTTGTCTCTTATTACGTTTACATTTCAGTGTAGATAGCATTTACAATAACCGTGGCATTGTTTATTGTTTAAAATAAACAAAAATAATACGATAACGAGGTCAAATACTCACTTCTCTTCCCTGGCTATCAAAGCATCTTCTTATACATCAAAATTTCACGCTAAAAACATAATTATAGCCTACGAAAATTCCTCTCTCAACCCACTACTACACCACTGTTTCCTTCTCTCACTTCACCTAAATTATTAACCGGTCCTTCGAGAAGCTATATAGAACCAAAGAGAGACGAGCTGGTACCACAGATGAATGAAAAAATCACTTTTGCGTTCACTCGTCGTCCCCAGCGAAAGAACTGCATGCACATACACCTACACACGTTCATCCCATAGTCACGGGGCATGCACGCGCGTGCACTCTCTTGTTCTCCCGCTAACAATCGCGTCAAAGGGCTCATTGGTTTTCCCTCTCTCCTATGGATTCCGCACGCGCGCGCGAACGACACACGCTCTCTCTCTCTGTATTCTCTCGAGTCGCTCGTTAATTATACACAACGAAACGGGATCGGCGCCGGTGGGCCGAGTGAGCTTTTCCGTTCCATAAACGTATTCCGTCTATGACCCGCTTCTTCTTTTTCTCCTCCCTCGTTCTTTAACAGATATATAGAGCTACCTATACCGCTATATACATATACTGATGCAACAGTAGCAGTAGTGAGCTTTGAAAGATGCACAAAGGACGATTGCCATAGAATTTCGCAAGTGGCTCCGTAGAGACGGAGGTGGTGATGTTATATATATACACATATACATTAAGCAACACAACGAGCTACGCAGCGATCGGTATCAATTATATGGCGCGAGAGTTGGTTAATTGAACTTACGTAAATAGACAAACGCGTAAGCGTATCCGTATAGCTGTATAAAAAATATATGTATAGGTTGGTTTGCTACTCGTATGGCTTTTTTATATTTGTCGACATTTAATTGCTGATACGGGAAGCACCAAATAGACGTTCGGCTAATTGCCGTTTGATGGGCAGCGCGTATCAAGGCCGATGCGCGCATGTCCTAATAGCATGGCCTGTTTTCACTCGCAAGTCAAAACAAATTAGAGCGTATTTTAATTAATTATAAGTATATATACATATTATACTTTCATCGCGTCTGTAACAATTTTTATGCGTATTATTAAGATTATAATAAAAAATACGTGGAAACAGTGGTTTTTCCACGAGGCTCGCGATTAAAACCGCCCCACAGCGGTAGTAGTAGTAGTAGCGCAGCGCCTTTACGATGCGTGCAAACTCGATCGGATAAAAGCAGAGGTAACGCGAACGCGTGCCCTACAGTCGTTACGATTTATAATGCGCTTTATGCGCGGAAAAAAAAATTATTTTTACGGGGCAGTAAAAAAGGTCTATTAATTTCTGATGACTATGTGTGTGTATATGTTTCGTGAGCGGAAGCGCTGCTCAATTATTCTGGTCTCTCGCTCTATAGCCCTTATATGTCCAATCAATAATCTCAGTAGCGGCGCGGTGAGATATATTCTCTGTGTAATTAAAATGGTACTATAGTAGTTCCACAAAGCGCTCGTAAAAACGAGAATTAACCGCGTCCTGCAAAGATGCACGTATATAGAGGCTGTCTTTACCGGTTATGATAAAAAGTATATATATAAAGCAAACAATGTGTATAATATATCTTATGGAAAAATATGTCTCTTTACGAGAATTTATAATGTAGAAACCTCAATTGGCTTACCGAAATCAAGCTGACAATTATACACGTGAAAAATTTAAAATACCGCAACGTGTGTAGCTCCACCTCAAAACCACATAAAACCTATATATATATATACACACGCTAACCCCTCAACTCGCGCGTTCCGCAATCTCCCCCGCGCGTATACTGATTAAAGAAAATCTCCCGTCTCCCCTATCCTCCCCCCTTCCCTCATACCACTGCGCATCAAAATAGTATATATATACCGCCACCGCCACCACCACCAGCAACGCGACCACCATGAAACCCCAATTAAACGCGCTGACTTTTCCACCCCGATTGCTCTTCACGCACGCGTATGCGGAACATATATATACGAGCACGCGTACGCGGCACTTTTCACTCTCGTTTCTGCGCTCTCCCTGCGAGTAAAGACGAGGGGAACGAGAGAGAGAGAGAGAGAACCGAGAAAGAGAGCAGCAGCAGCAGCTGCCACACACCGCCGGCACGCGCCACTGCGCCACGCCTCTACGTATACGCGTGCACGCACAGCTGGAGGTAAGTAGAACTAGCCTGCGTGTGGTTAAAAATTATCCTACTGTGCGTATATTATATATACGTAGAGAACAACACATGCTATACCCGCCCGAATTATTATTCCCTGTTGATGAGCTTGGCCGATTGTACGTGCCTGCATTGTTCCTGAAGAGGTTTTGATGAGAGCGACACTCACGGAGGATGACAGCTCGTTCAATATCGACGTACGATTGATGGGAATATAGTGTGCACGCGAGGGAGAGAGAGAGAGAGAGAGAGTTTCATCGATTTCTATAGTACGTGTAATGATCGGACGATGGTGGTTATCATCGAGTTTTTGGAGGAAGCGATTTAATTTTGAAAATTTATGGAGGTTATCGGAAGTTGAAAGAGAGCAGTGCGCAAAAGAGCTTGAGTGATAAGAGCGAGCAGCGTAATCGGAGACTCGTAAAAGTCTTATAAGTAATTCATGAGCTATCGGCAAAAGTTCTCGCGAAAGATTTTATATAGAGGTGAACTTTGTACGCGTGCGCGTGCGCTGAAAAAATCCTTAAGAGATTGTAATTTTGCATGAAGCTTTCCGTGATTCGAAAGAACGTTACATACTTTTACGCCGTAATAGTCACGTAGTTTTAATGTTTAAGATATATACTCATAAAGTAGCAGGTATTTTTGTATTCGAAGGTATTTGAATTATTGAAATAATACGTAATGATATATTTAGTGAAGAAAAAATTGACGATTTGAAGAATAAGTGAATTATATTTTAATAATCGTATTTTATCAAATTCAATTAATTTTATATCAAACATAGATATATTTCTGTCACACACATGCATATATATATATACCTAAAAACGTGAAAATTAGAGCACACCCGCAGTGCGAAAATCATCGTTCCGAACGAATTGAACCAATTTAATCGACGCTCACACACTAGTATATACCAGCACTCCATCGTATCATCCGCATTAACGGTTACGAGCAAACGAACCAGTCGCTGCGAAAATCAGCGCAACTTTTCCCTTCTAGACTAACGCGCGGATGGTCGTACTAGATCATCCGCGAAATCACGTCAAATTTGCCACCACACATGCGCACAGAGAGCAGCAAACGTTCAAAACTCGCCATCCCGCGAAAAAGTCATCTCGCGCACGTTTTCGTCCACACCGGCGACAGGCAAATTTCGTGTCAAACCATTGCAGAGATATATAGAGAGAAAGAGCGACAAAAGGGACGTATGCGTATAGTAGTATAGCTGGACGAAAAAGCGCATGCGAGTGTACAGGTAAATCACCGCGCAGCCAGTCAGCGCTACGCTGTGGTAATCCCTGCAACGCCGATGCCACTCAACCCCCCCACCCTCCCCTTGTGTGATAGACGTGTGTGTGTGTGTGTGTACAGGTGGTAAACGCGTATGTGGGTCATACGGTGGGAAATCGACGGGCGTCGTTGAAATTTTGAAGCTTTGCGGCTTCGTTAAGTTGAAATGTACCTCTCGGGGAATGAGCGCGTGAAATGACAAAGTGACGTATAGAGTATGTTTAATTAAAAGTGTATATATAGTTTAAGTTTTGTTTTTACAACATCGTAGGTATACGATTGATTTGAATTTTAAAATGGACCGTAGGATTATTTTAGTGTGTTTTTTTTTTAAACAAATGTAAAATAACACGAAATAAAGCCTTTGGTTTCGAAAACTATTTACTCGGATAAAGATCATCCGAGCGTATGTATATTTCCCGACCTTTTCATCCACCTCCGAGCGTACACACATATCTTCTATATCAAATATTGCCGAGCTGAAAAATTATTCAACAAACTAAAAAAAAAAGGGAAAAAGGGAATCAAAATATCGCAAAACGAAAATCCCTGTCATTGAACTTCCAGGTATCCGTGCGTCCAAAAAAAAAAAAAGAAAAAAAAAACAAAAAAATATTGCCTGACCTAAAAATTTCAGCATCGGTTTGTTTTTTTGATCCGGTGCTCATGCACACGCGACACACACACACACACACACACACATATATATATATACACTACACGAACGTATAGCGGGAGACCGTATTACGTTCTGCATATATGCAGCACTCGGTTAATCGGCGAGTCGTCGATTTAGCCGAGCCGATGACCGGCCGCTAATCCGTGCGCTCTCTCTCTCTCTCTCTCTTTCTCGCTCTCGGCTTATAGATTTTTTATCGTTGCCCGCGCCCCCGAGTGAGTACGACGAGACGCGCGCAGCACAGCACAGCATAGTATATCTCCCGCGTGTGCAGCTTTCAATGGTTTCGCGCGTGAATTAGAGCGAAATTAATCTCCGTATAGTGCGGCAATTTTTCCCCCTTTTTTTAATCTTTTAAAAGGATTGACGTGTTTTTGTTTGTTCGTTCATTTATGACGCGTTTTTTTTATTTCGTAGCGGAGGATAGTCAAATATCTATATGGGATCACTATAGTTTTAAAAAAAAAAGAAAGACTCGCGAGCGCTCGTGTGGTTGTTCTTCTTCATGTTTTACAGGTTCGAGAACACAGTTTAATCTTTTCAGAGCCGCGCGTTGCCGTTGCGTTGTTTTTATTTTTATTCTTTTGCTCAGCTTGTTTAATGATCCGAGTGGTGAATGCTCGTTATCAAAACCGACCATTTGTAGCGTATACAGTGGGACGACGAGCGCGCTCGTGAAAATTTTACGATGGAAAATTTAATATTAGGGGGGTACTCGTGCGACGATAGGGGCTCTTTTTTTAAAATTTACAAATATCTTCGCCACCGTAAAATGTGAGCAAGAGGAGAATTGCACTATCAGGCGGTAATGCTCGCGTCACTGACGTGAAATTGGATTTTTTTTCTCCGATCTTGAGAAATATAGATTGTAATTGAGCACGTAAAATATTGATTTGAAATGGTCGGTTCTATAAATGAAGATTAACGTTTGAAATTGTTGAGTTTCCCATTAATTATTTTTATTCATTACAAAACCACTTTCAAAAATTTTAAAGTCTCAGATGGAAAATGATTTTTTGCATCAAGTCTTTTTAATATTGTAAAGTTGGTAAGTAACTAATTATAATTTAATTTCAACTTTGTCATTAAAGAGATAATTTTACTATCGTCTATTAGATTTTTGAACAATTTTGTAATTGGTTAGCTTTATTAATGGTTTTTAATGATTTTTTTTGCTACAATGTTATTATAATTACCAATACTGTTTTTAATAAACATTTAAACACTCAATAATATATTCATTTGACTAATTATGATTATCATATAAATTAACTCCTATAGCTTTTTTCATCAAATTAGATAAAAAAATTGTATAAATATTTGCAGAGATATATTCACTTGAATGTTCTGTTTATTTTTCTTAGAAAAGATATTTATATGTATTATGTGGAAAGTATTTTAATTACGAAATATTCGTATTGATAGATTTCTTAATTCAATAAAATCATAAATATCAAGTGAATTTTTCTTTCTCCAAATATTCAGTTCAATCGCGAAAAATGTATTGATCCAACTACGTTTTTTAAAATACAAGCAATCCTCCAGCCTTAAAAGATCAAATCAAGCTCGTCAATAAAATACGAACGACGCAAACCAAAAATTTCTACAAGTAAAAGTGCAGTATTAAAACTTAAAATAAATTTAAACGTATGAGATAAAAATTGGAAATCACTGAAGAAAAAGAATATGAAATGATAGGATTAATGCTATTAATTTAGGATTAGGATATATTGAGGATAAGAACTTAACGAATCTTGAGCAACCAATCAATTACACTTTCTTTCACTTTATTAAATATGTGTAATTTTGTATTATATAAGTAAAAGTATTAGATGGTATTAGATGTCTTAATTTTCTATTACTGTGAAAATAATATACTTTATTCATACGACCGTACCCACATTATCCCTTTTATGTTAAACACTTATTCACCTTCAGTCCACGAGCTTAGCATTTTTTAAATAACATAGTTTATCATTTACATGACTTTATTTAAATATATAAGTAAGAATTTTTATGAATAAATACATTTTTGTTCAATTTAAAAATCAATATTTTAAGGATTTGATTTAATTTAAAATATCCAACAAAACAATTGACTTTTTATTCCACATGCGGTGTTTTTCATTCGCGCAGCTCTTTGCTTTGCCCTGCGGACATTCCACATTCAATTTCCCAAAACTTCAACAAAATTTAATTACACCCTGTGCAAATCCGAATACTTTGAAAAATATACATTTCCATATACCGAGCATTCAATAATTTGTATGTTCAAAACAAAAACTTCTCAACTAGCAAAAATCAAAGGATAATAAAAATTAAAACATTGTTCACTTCCAATGATAAATATAACAATGTTTACGTACAATAAATATATATACTCTTGCAAAAATGAAAAATAAAACGAAAAAAAAATAGTAAAAAATATATAAAACGTTTCTCCTCAAAGGTAATATAAGAAAGAAAAAAAAGAACGAAAACTCATGTACCAGTGCAATTGAAAGGATCGCCATCAAGCCTCGGCAAGTATAAAATGTAATAAAAAACATCGTGTGTGATACAATATCCACGAAACTGCAATATATAATAAGTAATAAACAGTAGTAACCGAAAAGAAAACTGTATAATAATATATATACTCAATAACGAAAAGCAAAAAAAAAATTGCATAATAGAAAAAGAGTAAGTAGAATATAGTGGTACAGAATAAGAAGTAGAAGAAGAAGTGAAAGAAAAATAATAAAAAAACTTCATGAAAAAACGCAAAAATATATAAGAACGCGCAGTCGCCACTTACCTTGAGCGAAGACGAAGTCAATCCGCGCGAGGACGATGCCCACGGCGAATAGCAGTGCCACGACGGCCTCGAGCGAGTGTATCCTCATCACAATCGCCATCATCATCATCGTCGTCGTCGTCGTCGTCGTCGTCGTCGATCTGACGCCCAGGCAGTTTGGCCTCTCTACGCTCCAGCTTCCCTGCTGCTGCCACCGCGTCTACTCTCGCGTCAATTATCCATCGACGCTTGCGGCCGTCTCTCTTTTTGCTTTAATAATTTATTTCTCTCTCTCTCTCTCTTTCTTTTACTTGTTCCTCAAGACAGTTCGATAATCACGATAGCACTCGAGATATAAAGCACGCACCGCACGCATATGTATAAGCACCAGTACCGCACAATTATTAGTCGTGTTTTCTGTCACTCGCTCCACGTGATGGCTTCCACCTGCGGCGCGGCACATAGAGAGATGACGACGACGACGACCGGCAACGTTCGCCCATAGCACACGCGAAGCACCGAGAAAGAGAGAAAACCCACGACGCACACCTTCTGCGTATTCACTAGGTTACTGAGAGGAACTGTTCTTTTTCGTTGCGCTGCGGTTAGTATTGGACGAGGAGGCGATGAAGATTATTTTTTTGGCGAGTTGCTGTTATAACCTGTAAACAAAGAAATACGTATTAGTATTGTAAAGAAATTATAGATAAATGGTTATGTTCGGGCGCTAGTTATTTTTATTTTTTCATACATAAAAGTTATACAGTGGCTGTTTTTTATCGCTGATACCGACATTCCAAATCGTAAACTTTACTGTTTATTCGGTATGTTTTTTTTTGTATATTTCTCTGCGATGGAAGTTATCGAGGTTATGATATTTATAAATGCAACGAAACAATTGACAAGCTATTCGAAACGAACATTTTAAAATTCAAACGTAAAACTAATTTCTATTGAAATAAAATAATTCTGTCATTAAATAATACAAGAGTTTCTAACATATAATATTCAGAAAAGAAATTTATCACGTCACCTTTACAGCGCCAACTTTCTCTTTAATATTTCCACATTGACGACACAAAGTACAGAAGTCAAACGACAAAGTGCCCTTTTTCAAAATTCTCCAGGCACCGTACGCAAAAACTCACCCACCCACGTTTTTCCGCAAGACCCTTTTCGTTCGCTTGTCAAACGCAGCTCAAAATTATTTATTCCGCCTCTCCAGAGAGAGGAAGAGAGAGAGAGATGAAATACAGATATAAAGTGAGCGCGAGGCATTCGCTACTTTACAAGGGAAACGCGTCAAAAGGACAGATTCTATATATATAT
>JAYJLV010051531.1:0-19721 GCA_036873485.1 Torymus texanus
GGTAGACGATGAGTCTACCATCAACTCCAGAGAGTGTCAGATCGGCGTTAGCAGCGACTGAGTAAAGACATGTAGTTCTATACGTATCTTATAATTTTCAACAATATATTCAACTTATACTTTTAAGAGTTTTCGGTTCATTTACACACCTCACTACCCCTATGCCCACAATAGTTTTTCTGCTATTTTTTAAATAAAGAAAATTTATAATTATGGTTTGCAAGTTTAAAATCATTATTTAGAACTATGCCTCCAAGATATGCAAATATTATGAGCATTCTGAATTTTCTAAATTCGAACCCTGGTAGAAATCCAAAATATTCTATAAATAATAGCTATTTATATTAGAAACTTGCTATAAAATTGAAATTTTCATTGTCCAATTTCTAACTCTCGATGAAAAACTTCATCCCCTATTATTCAAACATTAAATATATTGAAAAGTACAACGAGTTATTTAGAGACTTTAACACACGTTTATTCTTGAGCGTGTCTAAAATATTAAAGATGATATGTTTGTATAGTCAAGAAATGACCAGTAAAAGACTTATTATTATAATGAGGAATGAAATACAGCGAGAAGCTGATCACAATAATAAATACATTTTACGTAATATCAATAAATACATCATACGTAATACGTAATATCTACAAAAGAACTACTATAAATGTTTCTTCTATCGTAGTACATTGTTTATATTTTAATAAGCTACAAGTTACAGTTGAATGCCGTCCAATGTACCAACATCAAGTTTTTAAGTAAACTTAAAATCGAAATTTTGAATTCTTGCCATTTATTAAATGTGCAAACCATTGGGAAAAAGCATTTTACCATCTCCATTAACTAACCACATTTCTTAACTATTTACTAAGATTATACAGCAATTTCGTCATTTACGAATTTCCACCACCTAACTATATCAAACTTGCCATCCTGCTACTCAACATCCTTACAACCTACAACATCACCTTCAAACTTTACCCTCAACCCAATCCAATCGAAATTTCACATCGTCTCGGTACCACCACCTTATCCAACAACAGCACTGGACCATTAACTTTTTCAATTGTCCTGCAGACAATAATTATACCTAAGCCGGGCGCGCGTCGGTTGCGTCTTCTCCACGCGACAGAAATACATCCTCAAACGAAATTGCTTCCCATTATCTTATCAGCCGGCGCGACATGCGCACGTTCGCAAGCGTATACGTGTGTCCCAAAGGTGAGCCGGTCGGATGGTCGCGAAAGGTGAAATCTCCATCGACAGATGGATAATTGCTGTGCACGGCGTATATATAAGCGGTTCGCGGGAATGTCTAGACGCGACGTGCTGGCTGATTTTAATTGGACCTCCCTGTAAGCGGCTGGTCTTGATTGATTGGTGTGTGGGATCGGTTGGTGGTGTATTTGATTATTATATTAGCGAGTGATTGGGTTTTTAAAGGGAAATTGCGTTTGGTGTTTAGTAATGAGTATATTAATTGGAATGTATTTTGGTTGTATAGAGAAGAACATGAGATTAATTGTATAATACTTCTGGGTATACGCGTATACATTATATGAGAAGTTCTACAGTTTAAAGAAAAAGTTTTATACCATTCTAACCCGAAATGACAACTTTAATATAATTTTATAAAATACCATTTGGAAGTAAGTGGTATGTAAGTAGATGATTTATCTCATGTGACTTCTCGCTTCACTCGAGCGAAAAACGTCATATGAGGTGAATAATTATACTTCCGTAGCCGTGTCGAAAATTACTATATTGATGTACACCTCTGTGATAATGTGTGTTTCTTGTTTTGTACATACAGTATAAATTTCCTTGATGTCACACACACTGTTTTATGGGACATGCGAAAAATGAACGAAAAACGGTCACTGATAGCTATAACCAATATTAAACGTCTATAAACGTCAATAAATTTTGGAAAGTTGAAATTTTTCGTATATAGACTGAGCAAAAAATTATTGCAGAAGTGCGCCTCAAAAATTCTTTTAATTACCTGCAGAACTTTCCATATACACAAGTAAGAATTTAAATTGTCGATTAGCAGCGAGTTGAGATTTTATTTGTTAACTTTGTCTCTATATTAAATAATGAAATTAAAACGAGATTAGATTAGGGTCAAAATGTCTTCTACGTACGCGATACAAGCGATATATTTCCATCGACAATATAACCGCCTAAACATTACACGCTATCTCTAAAGAAATAAGAAAAAAAATGTTTTTTCACACAGAAGTATCTTCCCACATTCCTAAACACAAATGCATTCGCATAAGTAATTAACCCGTCAAGCTTATCTATAATGAACTTCCGGATACCGGATAACAAGTGAACCATTTGACGGGTGTCAAAGCGTTATTGAAAGACACGCACTTTACATGCATTACCGTATTTTGTTCTCTTATCGTCGCCTCGGTATAACGCCATAATAACTTATTTCTACACGATCCGTGTTACACAAATGCAATTTAAATGATAAATGGAAGCCTTGCGCTTGCTTTGATCCCGTCATGTGTATATATATAGTCGCGCGCATTCATTTGTTGTGTGAGAGGCCGGTTATCTGCGTATAGCCGTTGACGAGATAAGTGCAACTATATAATATCTTCTATGATGAGATTCTGAAAGTTCTTCGTGTATAATATATGCCTTTGATGCATAGCGTAATTGAATGATTGGTTAAAGAAAAGTCAAGGTTATGGATCATATTTCGCGTTGACATTCACACGGCTATTAAGTAATATTATAGCCCTCCGTTGTTATAAACAAATTATTCGTGTTTTGTACAAGTTCCACTACATTTTTAAGCAAAATAAGGTACCAAAAATCAAAACATTAACTTGCTCTTACAACTTATCTTCATCCTCCAAGATAACAAAGCGCAAAAGAAAGCTTACGTACATTGTTAGCATTCAGAAAAGCACACCACGTGGATAATTCGCGCGATGATCCTCCGAGGCCGTTGCACCGTGTACTCTCGCATCATATATACGCGTCGTTTCTCTCTATCGCCGCGCTACAGTTTCATTTTTCGTGCGCAACAATGAGCGAACTCATCTCTCTCTCTTTCTCTCTTTCTCAGGGATATTTTCGCCTTGTAACACATTTCATCGACGCACGTGGCTCATTAGAATTAGCGACAACGTAGTAGTAGCTGATGTTCTTTTTTTCCTGGAGAATCATGATGTTTGTTTAGAGCGAAAGAATCGAGCGAAAGTTTGGCAATATAATGTGAGGATTTGTGAAGAAGTTGATTGGTATAGATGAAATTCCGAGGTGAGTGGTAATATTTTGGCTGGGTTTTCGACTGTTGAGGTCGAGTTTGGTATAATTCTTCGGTTCAATGACACTGCAGAGTGGCGTAGAGTGTTTTTGTAATACATAATGTTGTAGAGTATAATGTTTGCCAATATTTTTATTATATAATTATTTAACTGAAATTTTTTTATTTGGAACTAGTTTGTTTAACAGAATCATAATAAATGTTTTTCCAGAAATTAGAAAAAAAAATTTACATTGTATATTTCTTATAAACAAAGTATATTATCTATACCGTTATCGCGCGCGGTTGTGGTATTGTCTCGCGTAAGACCGGCAATTAAATTTTTTTTTCTCTTGGCAAATAATTGCTTAATCACTTTTGATAGCAAAACTAACATTGAATTTTTGAATATATAAATCGAATTATTCAGTGTTGAAATCGTTTCACTGCTGGTGGCCTGCAAACTTTTTATCGTAAATCTCTTTTTATAACTGCGAAAATATCGGAAATTTTCTGTATATAAGTATATACTAATAATTAGTAAAATTTTCCTTATTTATTTTTTTTTCGCATACATTTGTTATACAATTATGTAACAATAATGTTATAACGACGATGATAAAAAATAAAGCCAATTATAGCTATAGATATTTATTTAGTCTACATATAATTATATCATACGTTTAAATAATCTAGATTAATCAAGGCAAATAAAGTGAAATCAAACAATCTCTACATAAACAACAACATAGAATTGTAATCTATAACATTATTAAATAACTACATTAATTATCAATATACGAATATACAATACCCACAAGTACATATCCCTATATGAATCAATGTATACACCGAATCGCTGAAATTACCTAAACTTTCCACCGTATAACCCACAAACCCTTTCGATAGTTCATGATTCATTCATCGATTCCACTCGTCGGTCACCAGCTCGCATCCGAGCGCACGACAACAGATTACTCAAATTGCATGATTGCCGTCACATGTATATAAGGAGAAAAGAAGAGAGAGAGAGAGAGAGAGAGAGAGAGAGAGAGAGAGAGAGAGAGAGAAGAGGACCAACGAGGAAATCGTAATCGCGGATGAATCACTTCACGATGCTGGGGTCACGTATTACGCGTGGATCCCCCGTGAACATCTTGACCGACGGGTCGAGTTTTTTTTTGGACAGTGAGGTATGGTGAGTGACCCAATTTTTTGAAGATTTATATGGTTGAAAAGTTGAAGGGTTGGAAGATGTATTACGGTTGCGAATTGTGTTTACATAAATGTGGTCGAGTGTATTGTGCAAAAGATGAGATTCATTTTTTGGCAATAATTCATGCCGACCGTTGGGAACAAATTTCCTTTTGTTTATAGTTTGCAAAATTAGGTTTGTATTTAAATGTTACTACCATGTTAATTCAAATTTCACATTTGGCATTTGAAAATACTGTAGTAAATTATCTAAATAATTTCAAAATTTTCCTTTTAACAAAAGTCTGGCGATAAATTATACCGTTGTATTGAAATTTAATCTTTCTTGTTTTACAATGATATATAGAACAGAGAAAAATGCAAGTTTGTCCTATAAGTATATTAAGTTTCACTTTCATAAACTCAGTTTACACCAAACAAAGTATATATCAATGTACAAAACATCAAGTTACTATTGACTTTCGTCTTATATTTAGGTGACTCCGAAATATTTTAGGATCGTTTAGACATTATGTCACTTATCACACATATATATATATACTGCGATTATTCATTTAACGTTCACGCTAACGGGTTTTCCAGCAACATTTAGCACACTCATAGCACACATACAGTATATTAATGAAGACACATCTATCACACTTTGTTAATAATTAAGATATCATCTGCTCCCATTGACACAAAACATACTCCTACTATGATTCATATATTCAATTACACAAACCAGAACGAAATTCTAGCACATCAACACCGGTATACCTTCCCAAAAACCTTCTTTTCATTCCAAAAAAAGGTCTGTCTACTTCCTCCAATACCCACATCGTTATGGATAAAAGCTCGCGTATACAACACATCGACATCAGTATAGCAACACAATAGCACGCGGAACGTAATTACGCAATATACGCGGGTGAGATAAAGAGCAAGCGCGTATTATCATCGCACAAGCCGAAATCCGATTCAGATCTCTCTCACTTGTGGCCTCGGTCAATTTTGGATCGATCGACCGGAGATGACTCCCCGGTGACATTGAAAAGAATCGTGAGGTCGTGATAAAGGTGCAGCGTGGTGTGACTATATATATATATATATATATATATATATACACACACACACACACACACGTAGAATGTTTGTATTTCACGGTTTTTAGAATATAATTCAAATGATAAAATTTCGTAACTGACTGTTCGGTGATATGTTTATTCGATAATTGTATAAACATGTAAACGTTGTTGTAAATGAATGTCAGGGGAACCTTGTGACACTTATGATTGTCGATTATACCAGTGAGTTCACAAAATAATAAAGCCATTAATCCAAAAAATATGCCTGCGATAGATACCTTTTCTATAGAACCGAGGAAAATCGATGAAAAAAATAATCGAGATAAAAATCGATCGCAATAAAAGATGTATATATAGGTATGTATGTATGTATGTATGACGATCAGTGGGGCAAGGTCTCTCGAAAAGCGTGTATAACTAGGCTATTGAGATCAGGGCTCGAGATGACCCTCGATCATCAAACAAATACGTATACACCTGGGGAGAAAGAGAAAGAAGAAGAAGAAGAAGAAGAAGAAGAAGAAGAAGAAGAAGAAGAAGAATGGCTTTACTCTGCGTGCTCTATGCATATACACATATATACGTGTATGTACGTTGGTCTCTCGACGAAAGCCAAAAGTGTATATCGCGACCGTGGAATCGTGAAATCTGACTTTTAGATGGCACGTGTGTGTGCTAAACTCGTATACTGTATCTATGTTTTTTTAAAATAAAAGTAGGAGTTTTCTTTATTCTTAAAGGTCTCAGAATGATGAATTGGGTATTTGAACTTTCGCAGATGTGCATAAAAGTGAGAGATGTGTAAAAATAGAAGCTGCAATATACGCATGTATATAGATGCAAGCGCACGCGGGTTTATGTAGGTAAATATGACAGTATCAAAGACAGGTTTATTCTTATTTTTAGTGCGAACGCGCGGCTCTGGCGGACGGTAATAACTAATTAAGGAATTATTTTTAGACGCTTAGCGGCAATACTTGTCGTCTGCATTGTCAATTTTCGTTATTTACGATTGGATGTGTGTGTGTGTGTGTGTGTGTGTGTATCTATGTTTATGTATAGAAGTTATTGATATAATAATATAGAAATTGTATATGGCATGTAAATGAAAGCGGATTTTTTAGAAATGTTGTTCATTTTTCATTTCCTATTGCAGATAAGTCGAAGGTGCGTTTTGATTGAACTAAAAATAATAATTGTAATGATATATATTTGAAATTTTCCGCTGTTTATCGAGTTTGCCAGGCTGGAATCTAAACACATACGCACGCCTCTTTTTCTCAAGATAAATATAAGCTCGATGACGTTTAATATTAAAATCAAATAAGATTTAAATCAAAATTAATACCAAGGTGATGGTTTGTAAAATGTTTCGAAAATTATTACTCGCATTCATCTTTTCTATGAATAAACTCATAAAAGCTAAATACGAAACATCGAAAAATAGCTCGAAGCACCGACAGTCCAAAATGCAAAATCTGCCACTTTCTCATATAATATTCTCCGAAACCTCACTTCCACATCTACCTACCATCTGTTTGCCATTCCCATAACCGTTCCCACAACCCTTCGCTAAATTCGCAAAATCAGAACCCAAACCTCACATCTGTTCCGAATCCCTATAATTCATCCCAACCTTCCTAACAAAAAGAAAAATAGGCATCGACTGGACCCTACGATGCAAAAAAAAACAGCAACAAGTCCATAAAAGTGATTGAGTTGGTCGGTGTGTTGAAAGAAAGCTCGCGCACGCCTTTATATCCACCGACAGCGTAACTTCACTTCCGCACGCGCGTATAGAGTCCAATTAACGAGAGGTTCACGGCCTGAATGCCACTGCCAATGCGACATAGTTACGTCACATGTGTGAGTATATATATTAGAGAGCTTTTTTGTTCCGGAGGTTCCTGGGAGCGGCTCGGAAACGCGTACACGTGTGCGAGGGTCTTTTTGAGTTTTGTCAGTTAGAAAGAGGAATACGATGGATGGGAGTGGTTAGGTTTGGATGCGACATTGCGGTTGGGTAACGTATGGATGAGGAAGTGCGGAAAAAAAATGGAATAAAGATGCATTTGATAAAGAAAAAAGTGTATATACTATGCACGTAAGATGTGAGATAATCTTAAATTTAGATTCCGCATCGTCGAGGAAGTACACAAGGCGACGCTCGTGATTAATTATGAAGTACGCAGGAATTTCGCGAAATCATTTGGCAGTGTGTAAAGCGTGTATTATGTTGAGGGAAAACCACGAGAATTTCGATGTTTCATACACGTAAGTTTGTCGATCTCCGGTATGAGTATCAAAAACAGATATAGTAACTGAGATCAGTATAAAACAGTGCAAACATAAAAATCTGAATTCTTTTTTTCATTTCTAGTGAAGACAGTGAAATTGATAAGAATTCTTTTGTTAGGCATGCCTCTGGAATTTTTAAAGTAAATAAGAAATTTAACCGTAACTTTAGTAGTATCGTTGCACAATAATTTGTTAGAATAACAAATGTTTATAAGCAGTATCTATTTCAGTTTAGATAATCGAGATAAATTTTTTGGGATAATGTCTTTTTAATGAATTTTGAATTTCATACATTATAGAAAAGTTGCTTTAAAGCGGTGACCTCTATATTAATTTCCTTTAAAAAAACAAAATAGTCACATTTGATTACACGAGGAAAGTATGTATTCGCTCCTTGATTCAATGCACTCGATAATAGCGTTAGTAATTGTTATACATTTAATACCACTTAGATATAATTGAAACCTCAAAAACGCACTTTTTCAGAAACTCATCACAAAGCTTACATCAAACCTCATAATCCACGACATTATTAAACAATTATCAAAATATATATTCAATATCGTTTAAAACTAATAACGAACATTCAAGCATCTTTAAAACTAAAGTCACTGAACGGCACCCTTTCGTTACCTCAACACGTTACTGCTACAACTGTTGTCACGCTTTCCCAAACCACGAAAGCATGCAGCGATATGAGGCCATTACGTCTCGGCGCAGTCTGGCATCGGCCTTTTCCCCCTCGACGAGACTCGCATACTGAGAGCTGAGCGATTTTCGCACACGCGTTTACGCGCGCGTCGCTCATCAATAAAATATGAGCAAACGTGCGCGTACCGTGCCGCAAGCCTTTGTCGGTGATTCGAGAGTTTATGTATATTATTATAGGTTTAGCGGTGATTTGGAAAAATGAGATTGTGGCTTTGACGAATAAGTGCGCGAATTTTCGATGATTTATTGGCTGTGGTGGAGAGTAATAAAAGTATTTTAAGTGATGTCTTTTTCTATATTTACTTTGTTTAATAGGCAGCGTAGGAAATTTTTTAAGAGTTTTGGTATATGAAATAACGTATCATATAATTTCAGATATTGATGAAAATAACTATACATTTCAGTCGAATATATATGTGTGTATATATACACAAAAGGCGGTAGTTTCGCGGCATAAAAACTAGCCGTTCCTAGAATAATAAATCGAAATACATCGCCGCAAATGATGAATGAAACAAATATAACCGCTTGCCAACTTTATAGTCGATTAAAACGAACTTTTGCATCCGATTCCAACTCTCCTCAAATTCAGGTCATTCACTGTGGCCGACTGCAACCCGAGATATATATACTATAGCTGATCTCTCTAAATAAATTGCAATAGAAAGAGACAAAGAAGAGGCAAAACTGGCCGCAATAAAAATACCAATACGATTAATTAAGAGAACGCGTACGCTGAACGTGAAGTAAAACGGTTCTTATCGCAATCCTCTATTATATATATATATATACCTGCGAACCACACTTGTCACTTATAATACAAGTGGAAATAACCAAAACCCACTGCTTCTCAATATCTCTATATAAGACTTTTCCAATAAACTCACACACACATACATATATATATATATATATATATATACACTAAAGCTGATAACAAACAAACAAATAACAATAAAAAAAAAACCTGCCAATTGCGCAGAAAACAACAAGAATACGACGAGCGCGTGTATATATACCTTGTATCGATACCGATCGCCGCGTCGCAACGCATCTTATCGTACTGCACTTATCCCTGAGAAAAAAAGAGAGAGAGAGTGACGAGATTATGTGTGTATACGTATACACAGACACGAGATTATAGCAATAAGAAAATCGGGAGCAACGAGACTTACAGGCGAATGATGTGTTGTGACATTGCTAGGGCGATGATCGCGGCAAAAGCGTCTTTGATCGGACTTTTTCGGGACAGGCGACCGGAGGCGTGCCGACACGTCCGTCGTTCGCGAACATTATTATACATTGCGACGCGGGCGCGAGGTGCAAAAGTTATTGTTCGACGATGTGTGTGGATATATATATATATATATATATATGTGTGTGTGTGTGTGTGTACGTTGTCTAAAAATAAGCGGGTATAAATGAGGTGTGTGTGTGTGTAGTTGTGTAGTTGAGCTCGAGTTTGGTTAGGTGGTTGGGAGGAAATTGAAGCGAGTTTTGTTCGGAGATGGGAGGAATATTTTTTTAGAGAAAAGATTTGATGTTTACTGGTTATGGAGAAATTCATAATCTTTGGTTGTTATTTGGTAATGAAAGCATAGTATAACCGTGTATGTATGTATGTATGTAACGAGAATGCTGCGAATAGAGTAATAATTTTAATTTGTATTCGTTGAACGTATTATAGACCATTGACACTGATGTCATATGTATACAGTGTTAACTTTAATGACGATTGAATTTTTATTGCACACTTCTTTGGTCGTACAAAATACTTTGAGAAGTGTCGATGAATTTTTATACTCACTCTTTGAAAGCAGTTGTCGTATATTTTTTTTAATATGAAAAAATAGGTTTCGCGGTAAATGTTTATAGTATTTAGCAGTGTTTTTATCAAGAATTAACGAGTAGCATAAAATAGCGATTTGAGTATCGCTTCAAATAGAATTTTCTCTAATAAGAAATGAAAAAAAAAATAAATGTGATGGTTTCAAAACAATTTTATGTAATAACATGTCTGCGGAATCGTAAAATATAAAAACGTAGAATGTAGAGTCTCTTAAAGGATGAAGAATTTCAGGATTTAAACATTCTTCCGGTGAGTTTCATATTTTAGTTTCAAGCTAAACGACTTGCACTTTCTCAAAGCAACATATTTTTATGTTTTTGCCTTATACACAATGCAACAGTGTGTGCTAGTTTTATTTTCAATGTCTTAAAAACGTTAACAACCATATTTTTTTTTTCATCTGAAAAACTTTATTCCGAAAACTGCATACGAGCTTCTACTTACTCCCATTCATCGTTTCCATTATTAATAAAAAAAAATCAAGTGCGATTCGCCGTATTTTCGTTACATACAACTTTAAATCAAGCGCTCGTATCCAACAAATATATATACATTTTCACTGTACCACTGTTGCTCAGAGATGCGCAACACAAGAGAATTATATCCCCCGCGCCGCCACGCGATCAATTATCCGCACTTAGTACATACAGCAAATCCGTTGATAAACGGCCGCGTGTGTATATATGTAATCGTCGCGAAATTCGAGTGGCCCGATTTTCTCAGTGCAAACAGCACGTGTACAATGACTGCTCGACAAGCTTACAATTTTTGCTTCTTTATTATCTGTTAAATTAACAGAAAAATTCTCAAAATTTGCATTAAACAGGTGTCCATTGAAATTTCGATTTTATTGTAAAGTAACTTTTCGGTTTCAAACTTGAATGCTTTTTTTTTTAATAGAAAACCTACACTTTTATTTCTCGAGTTCACGTTCAAACTAATTTGCAAGCACAACGTTTCTATTGAGCGAAATGGCATTCCTTTGGTTTCTTAATTTAATACTCCCGCTCAACGAGGCTGTATTTCATTATTTTAGCCTCTAGGTGTACCATTCAGCAACGCCGAAATTTGCATTTCCTAATTTACCACCCAGTTACCTAATACCACGACTTCTTTCTTCAAAATCTATACATTCTCATTAACCCAAACAAACAAACATACACATATATACACATGTACATATCTACACACAACAGCAATCGTCAGACAAATCAACAGTACCTCCGTGTCATATTAAACCCTAACCACTCTATTCCGGCTTCTGTCTCTTCTCTTCTCTTTTTTTTTGTCTCGATCCACTACACTCAAATAAATATACCCTACAAATGTACCGGATCTCTTCACCGGTATCTTCATTCAACGTGACTATACGCGCACACGCTTACCATCAATCGTCGTACAAAACTACCACGTACTCAATCTCTCCCCCTCTTGACTATATTATACGGTCATAACATTTCCACTACTTACACCTATATATATAATACGTTTATATATCCTCGTACGCACGCGCGCTGTCAGCGGGCAAAATAAAAACACACGCGCGTAGCGCTATAACAGAGCTTTCCATTCAACTCTCGACAATATCAAAGCTTACTCTTAGCAAAAAAAAAACGTAAACTTTTATACGAGTACATTTATATACTATATAATAATATAATAAAAAACAACTTACGATTGATCTCGATACGTTCCTGCTTGGCAACTTGGAGCTTCTCGACCTCGAGCCGGCTCTCAATGTGGTAGAACATCGAGGCGCCGAGTAGCAAGTAGGTGAGGAAGATCATCAGCAGGGCCAGCCATTGCTTCTTCGACATTCTCTGTTGCCTTCTCTGTTATTTTCTTCTCTTCGTTCACACGTGTGTATTTATATACTTATATTTTATACGTGCACTACGTATATGTATATGTATATTTATATACAAAACTTAACCCTGTTGTTCACCACCGATATACTTTCCGGTACAAAAATTTAAAAAAAGAAAACAACAACCAGCAAGGAGAAACCAAACAAATGGGTTATAGGGATAAAGGAGAGGAATGGAAAAAGAATAAAAAAAAAACTCCACGAAGGAGCACTGATCCCTTCGTCACGAAATCATCGTTTTAGATGTGTAGCTTTATACTACTAGCGTATATATGTATATAATAATATACACTAACGCACGCGGACGCACGTTGTATATATATTGACTACTACTGAGTCCGACGACGGCTCGGAGCACGACTGATGCGTGTGATGTGGCGAGAGTGAGATATAGAAGCTCGCTCGCTCGCTCGGCGGCAAGTCGGAGAGGCGGCGCAGCACTTACTTTGTGTGTCGCGAGTGCGGGGTATATAATATACCGACAGCGGGCGCAGCGCTATAGCCGACGACGACGACGCGCTTTTTATCCCTCCCCGCGTGTATGTATAAGTAGCGCTATTGCGATGTGTGTATATATTATATATACATAACGCGGTGACGACGGTGCTTGAGAAGAAGAAGAGGAGGAGGTGAGTGACGACGATGGGTCCCTTATTGGTGACGGTGGTGGTGGTGGTGTGCAGAGTCTGGAATAAAAAAAAATGTACGTGGTGGTAAGGGTGGAAGGTGTTTTGGGTATTAAACGATAATGAAAAATCGTTTACATTAGGAGTAAAAATGGTACGAGGTTTGTATAATAAGGAACTGTTTAGCCTGGTTTGTAAAGTAAACCCTTGAAAGATTCTCTATAACACTGCGCGTTCACTTAATTAATGTTGAGTGATCCGCTTGAATTTTAATGAATTCGGGAACACGTGCCGGTTGGTTTTTTAAAAGAAAGCACTAAGGCAAAATAAATATATGCGGTATTAGGGCTGAAACTTAAATTTGAACTGAAAACTTAGAAATTTCAAACTACGAAAATTCTACGTTATAGAAGTCGATGCGTTAAGGACGGACGTTCTAACGTATCTGTCAGTTCAAATCATTTCAAGAGTCTCGTACTCGTTAACTCGGTGGGGCGGTAAAGGGTAAATGGGTAAACGAAGTGAGAGCGTCTTCTTGCGTTCCCATTGGTTGGGATTATAGTAGGTGAAAGTTGTAGGTATTAAATACAAGTACCAAGAAATATATTCACCTACCTATATTTAATACCTATATCGTCAAAGCCGTATTAACCCTTCCCTTCACCTAATACTTGAATAACTTATACCTGAATTCAAACGAAATTTACAACCAAATATGTATAATATATATGAAAATGTTGAAATGCTAATAAATAACGTACGTATTGATTTTGTTGCATGTTACATTATTATAAATATTACTATAATAAAATTATATGTCATTGTTATTATTATAAATTATTAAAGATAGTTGATGTAACAATAACAATACTTTATTTTTATCTAGATGTTTATTATGAAAAATAAAAATTATTAAGAATTTTTTCATAAAATAAAAAAATTAATAATCATGTTTAAACAATTAAATTTTTATTTTTAGTTCTCTTTTGATATAAAATTTTAAAAATAATACAAAATCATGTATTTTTAGAGGCATAATTGAAGATTACATCTTGAAACACGCGGATTCAAGTTATTAAACCGGTTATATTATCACAAATGGATAATGCAACTTGAATATGTCAAAAAGATACGTATTTCTCTAAAAGTGTCGACGGCATTCTGCTAAATCATAAATTAGGTCAAGAACTCCAGTAAAACTCTTATTATTTACCATTTCGGTATTATAGGCCATTTTATTTACCTAACTTCTGGCTTCCAGGTAACAATTTGCATTTTCGGCGTTGCATCTAACTTTACGCAAACAAGATCAAATGAAAAATATATATTTATTACGAGGCTTTGACAATCTAAATATTTATTGTTAAATGAGACTTTTTTTTTAGAGATAACCGTCGACATTATTTTCTCCAGAGTTGGTAAAACACTCGAGGTATTCCACGAGGAATTATGATTTTACTCGTGTTGACACTGACTTACTCTTGATTACAGAATGAAATGCAGGACTAATATTTGCGCTCAAACAGTCGCAGTATTACAATTCGCGGTAGATTTTGCTCTACGTTACATATTATACTTTCTATCCATGCAATTACATTAGTAAAGAGAAAATAATTCAAACCAACTATATACTGCTATACGTAGCATATTTAAATTAATATAAAAACGGCTGTTGAAAGAAAATTACCAAACGTTTATTTTTAGAATGAGGAAAGTAGTGTGTTGTATTAGGAAATTTAAACTCTTATTCAGGTATGTAACACAACGTTGCGCTATTTCCTTAAAATCTTCTGAAAAAAAAAATAACAAATCGTCATTTTCTCCATAGTGTTTTGACACACGGATCAAAACATTTTTATTCAGTAGCTGCATCCGTGGAATTTTCCATTTCTCAAAGATAAGCGGAACTGAGGAAACCAAGCGTATACCCACAACCCTTATAAACCTCATACAGATCTCCATTCCAATAACACACACATCATAGACCTTGCCAAACAATGATCGAATCATCAGCATACCAAAAATATTATGATTTCCCCCCTGCGTACACCTAAAAACGTTATTTTCCACATAAACAGCAAACGTTTTCGTCTACCGAACACTCGGATCATTGTGATCGGTCCCCTAATTCGCTTCTTTTTTTTTCGTCACTCTCCAGCCTTGAGCACGCGTATGGCGACGAATTCGACACGCTTTTGCCGAGGAAAAAAAAAATTCACGAATCCCGATAATATCCGTAACGCTTGACGTTCTCATGTATATATATCGTGTGTGCGTATATATATACAGTTTGTACAACACGCGCGCGTACACACGGTTCAATTTGCACCACTGTATAGTATATATATATATGTACGACGGTCTAATTGGTAGAGTGATGCTGGTCCAGAAAGTGCGCGTGTATAAGCACGAGATTATCATAAAACTGCGATTTTCATGCGGCCCTCGAGGTTTAGTATATGAACGATTTGGTGGAGTGTCTTGTTTCATGAGTTTTTTTTTTATGTTATTATAGCTATGTGTGTGTGAAGTTTAATGACCGAGGTATGACTTTATTTGGATGAAATGAAGGTGGGTTCTTATTTTTTATTGAAACGTTAGAGACTGTGAGATTGGTATAAAGTGTGTTAACTGATATAATAAAAATTAGGATACGAGGTGAACTTTTAATAATCAAATATACTACATGGTAGTCTGAATATAAAGTGACAATTTTTACATATTTGAGTTGATTCGTGCGCGTGCAAAAGACGCGTGATATTGTTATTTAACATTTTACTTATCTCTTAAAATTTGAAATTTAAAACACCTAAAATCTAAATTCCAAAATCATATTGAGTGTGCATACGAGAGGTTTTAGGTGAGATTTTTGTTAATGATCAACTTGAACTTGTTTCGAATTATTTCTAAATTATGAAACGAAAAAAATAAGAATATTCCACTATGCATAATTTGTATTACGAATACTAAAAAGTAGACGACAACATCAATAAAGAATGAATTGTTTCATTCAGCATGTGTCATTGTATTATTATTTTTTTTAAAAGCTTTATTATGTTTGATAACGAAGACAAATCTCTCGTCGAATTTCATCACAAATTCTTTTTTTCCCAAAAATTCAGCGTCTTCTCTATCCCGCGCGCAGCCTCAAACAAATGGATTATTTAGTCACTTGGCGCAAAAATAATTATGACAGTACGTACAATAATGTATGTAAACAGACCTCACTGTTCGAATTAACACAAATTTTCAGGTGAATCACACTGAGAATTTCAGGAATGCGAAAGACTCACATACACCTTTTATTGTGTAACGCGTAATATATACATAAACGTACCGCGGAACCTAGTTTACGTGAGTATCTAATAAGGTGATTAATAAAATCCGCGAAACCCATCTTACGCGTGACACGCAAGCCGCACCCTCCGAAAATATGTTTTGATGGTTTATCGGTTTACAAAAATTCTACCTCGAAATGACTATGTTATTTTTTAATGGTACATATCACGTCTTGACATTATGTTTATGCTAATTCTATTATTGCGTAAGTAGTTTGAAACACTTACTCATCTATATTCAATATTTCGTTTCTTTAATCTCCTTATTGAAAAGTATGAAAAAAAAATAAATTGATTTTTAATGGAAAAAAAATGTTATAAGCTTCATTCTTTAAACAAATCATGCGAAACTTTTCATTAAATCAAATTGAACGATATCAACGCGAGCGCATGTAAACAGTCTGCTATATAGCGAGAAAACCAGGATAGCTCCACATCTGCGTTTCAATCCGAGTGATGAATTAGTCAATTATGGACTGCTTCGATTAAAAGTTTTTTTCTGTGCGCTTGCGCGCAAGTGCGCTAAACGATTGATTCAGAATTGAAAGGCACATCAGAATTTCCAATTTGAGGTACGCGCAGTTTGCAAATTCACAAGGAAAAATGTCGTTTGGTTTTTGAACGTTGATTACTTTTTTTTTAATGTTAGGAAGGTGCGATGTTGTAGTGAGAAATGGAATTTACAAGTTCGAAGATTTCGATGGAATTTAAAAATAAATGAGGAAAATTCATTTATGATTGACAGGAAAATATTAATTATATTGAAAATTTAGCATATGTAGATTATATGCGCCCTGTTTCTTAAAAAGGATAAATAAATTTATATTTTCAATTTCAAAACTACAATCAACCTGCCCAAATACCCCTTTTAAACTTGCAATTATCACAATAAGTCATAAATACCTCGGTTATTCCCACCCGCTCTTATTTAATCATTTATTTAAACAACCACCTGAGCCATCACCACCTCTCGTACTCATCAAAAGCAAACAACAACGAACCGCATATCCATTACCCCAAGAAAATACCTCAACACAAAAGTTCGAAAACTGCCTTTGTAATCATCATCCTCTACGTACAAGGAAACCGATCGACGCGTACGAATGAATCAGAAAAATCCCGCCAAAAGCGCAGAGGGAACCGGGAAGCGCACGTATATACATGGCGCACCCAACATGCGAGTCACGCGTCCACACATATACGCTCGTAAGTTAAGTCCTTCGCGAAAATCACAGAGGAATTGTTGTTTTACGCTTGATCCTTCCTTTTTTTATTTTCTTTCATCAAACCGGTAGGGTCCTGCGAGTCACTGGTATTATATATAATCTATTCGTCAGGAAACGCTTTTTGTGGAGTATGAGGACTATTTTTGATCACCCGTATGTTTGAACGTAGAAGTTGTTGGAGAGGAATGATGATGTAAAAACGATCGAATTAAAGTTTGCTCGTGAGTTTTATTATAGGTTGCTAGAGGATATAGTGACGTGAAGAAGATTTTCCGACTTTTTTTTTCTCAATAAATTACCATAAGCGTCACGATGTTTCTACGGAAACTCGCGAGAGGTGGTAAAAATCATTGTGGTTCCCTGTGAATCGTCACATATGAATCACAGACATTTTTAACCAAGATGAAAATTGCATTTCACGGTTCCCCTGATCGCCATGGATTCTGTGGTACTATGGTACATCATTGTGGAATGTATTCGGAAGAAACTTTCTTTGTATTTATCTCTTTCTTTACTTTGCGATCGTTATTGGTATATGTGTATATTACGTGCACTACTATTTTTCATTAATGGCGTGAAACGCAGTAACAGTCAATTAGCGCGACGTTTAATTTGAGCGTTTATTAAAACTACATAAATTATGCATGAGCCGAACGAGTAAGCAAATGTACGTCAATATACCAGTCGATATAGAAGAATAAAAAAAGAAATAGAATATTTCCTAATACCATTAATAATTTCTACTTGCCTATTGTTAAATATTAGTTCAATATTAACCTTGCAAAACAGAAAACATATATGTTTGACAATAATAATTCCTTAACCTGAAGGATATAACACGCTAAAAACTACTTTGATGCATTTACAGTAAAATATGATCAAACCGATTATCAAATAACATTTCACTGTACATCACGTAAGCTACGTATACATTGACATCAGATACAAATTTACAATTTAGAATCTTGGAATCGGGCGTGATCGCTGAACGAAAAAAAAACCTCTTCTATATACATATTGCTTAGTATTGGTATGGGCATATATCGAATATGCGAAGCGTCACGCTACTCACGCGTGTTAAAACACACACAAAAGGCCGTTCGGTATTGGCGCGGGTGGGGCTTATGTATGCTCCGTTTGTCTTTCGAAAATTTCTCGTCTCGCCAATAAAATAGAAGCCGAAGTAAGAGCGCGATCCTAACCACAGTTTGCGCTTTGAATTATATACACTTTGTTTTGTTCTCTTCTCTCCGCACGCATTCCACGTTACGTCGAGCGTTAATTTCTTAAACGTGATTTAGTGCGCGTAATTTTCTTTGACGGAAAAAACAAATTTGCTTTAGTAAAACCACGTGTAATTTATTCAGAAGGTGCGATATAATATGTGGGTTCTGTAAAGTTTATCGTTTAGGTATAGGTGTAGTAATATACCTTTTTGTTGAATACTTGTAGCAATTATTAAATAAGGAAAATGGTAGAGAAATATTTTCTGTTATACGTTATACATATACAGGGTATTCACGAAGTTCCGCTACGGCAAGATGACTCGACGGGGGAGCATTTCAGAGCAAAAGGTTATAAATACAAGAAGACTTTCAGGATTAAGGATTAAGTTAAGGTTTAGGTGACAGTCAGGATTACCACTGGATAGCCAGGAGAAAATCCTGAAACTTTTGTATTTAACATTTTTCTCTGAAATGCTCCCTCGCCGATTTATCTTACCGTACCAGTACTTTTTGAACACCCTGATGTATATGCAAATGCATTATAACATAATCCGATGTTTGAATACTTATTTAAAATACTCTTATACTATTATACATTTTCATCAAATTTTATCAAACAATTTTCGTCATCATCCGAAAACAAAACAACTATATACATCAACATCATAGCTCAAACCTCAAACTCCCACTTCTATACCTTCCCCCCAATCCATGCGCAAAAACTCAATCTCTCATCCCCACTTCTCTCAATATTTACACTCCGTTACACTTCATGCCACTACCTCGATCGGCAATTCATTCAGCTCGCGTCGCAGCATCTCGCTTATAAAGTTCCGCAATATCATCAATACCCACAGAGGCACGCATGCATGCTTCTCTCTATATACAAACTGTCGGCAATCCCTTTTTCTCGCTCACCGCGTATGACTGCAACTGAGTCACTCACACGCGTCGCGAGTTTTATTAGCCGTCAGTCTGGTTCTCGTAGCCGATCGTGCGCACGCGTATATGTCTCTCCTACTTGCA
>JAYJLV010051541.1:0-19707 GCA_036873485.1 Torymus texanus
GGGGAGCCATAGTGACACATCAGACGGAGTGTATGGCTTAGGAGAAGTATGGCTCCCCTCCAGCAAAATATTTTCCATTTTATTTCAATTTTTAATTAACAATAACTTTGTAAATATTGAACTTAGGATAAAACATATAATAAGAATATGGCTTCAGTTGCATACAATTTACGAACAGGTTGTATATATAGTTCATAAAATACTAAAGAAATTATTTAAACATTTATTTTCTTTTTATTAAGATTCTGGAACAAGCTTATATTGGCATTTCTTATCACACAACAAATTAATCAACAAATAAAATCTTCGGTTCTCTGTTACATACTTCTGAAAAATTACACACAACGGCCTCTTCCCCATACGCATACATAAAAATGATTAAACTCTCGCAATAGCGAGTTATTCAGTACACGGGCTTGTATTAAACTTCGCCTTATTACTCGCGCACGCTCACGGTCTTCATTTTCCAAGAAGCCCTATAATATACCAACAACAGCGTACCGTATCGTATCATCTACAAGCTACTCTACTGTTTCTCCGCGGGGTTATTGCTAAATTTTTCCGAAAAAAGGCGTACTTGTATACCTATATATGTATGTACTTTTGGTAATATCAACTGCTCTCTCTTTTGCTGGTTACGATCATCCTAATATATACATATACGTACACGTACGAGACAACAACGACACCACCGTTATAGCATGAATTTTACCAACTGCAACAGTAACAACAGAGCGCGTGGCTTTCTCGAGGGAACGAGAACGTGCGTCCGACCTGATATAATCGCGGAGAGTTCGCTCTTTTATATTATCGAGAGCGAATCTGATTTGTTCTCCATCGATGTTAATATTTCGATTCTCTCTCGTCTCTCTCCCCTTATACTCGTGGTATGTACGTGCGTCGAATTTCACCGGCAACCGTAGCAGCAGCAGCAGCAGCAGCGGCTTATCAAAAGAGATTCGCCCCTTTCGATTTGCCGCTCCTTTGGTTTTGTGCGGTATTCGGAAGAGAGAGAGAGAGAGAGAGAGAGAGAGAGAGAGAGAGAAAGAGCGATAATTCGCATTGTTACTCGTCAATCGTTGCTTCGCATCTCTCTCCCTCTCTCTTTCATTTGATTTATCGCTCTTAACGTGGAATGTATATATATCTATACACACGCATATTGTTGCAATATATATGATAATGTGTGTATCTAATACCACGCTTATAATCTTCGCACGAAAATATACGTATCCACACACAGTAGATATATATATATATACACACACACACACACACACACACACACACACACACACACACACAGACGCAAGCTTCTTTCTTTCCTGCACCTTATATGTATATACAACGACGGCAGTGATGCGGAAGCTCTTAAAGGCGAAATTAGTACGCGGGTGAGTCTCCATTAGCCGGTAATCCTCGCGGAAGATATACGGCACGTCATAAACCGCGAAAAATCCGATATATAGGCCATACTCCGAGAGAGAAAGTAAAATAGTTTCCGAATTAAGCTGCGCGGATTTATAAAGAAAAACGAGAAGAAGCAGGAGAGATGCGGTGTGCGGTGACTCGTTAAAATACGTAAATTGTAGATGTGAGGTTTCCAGGTTGGTGGTATGAGTATGATGTGGGTAATTGCGTGTATGTCCGTGTAGTGAATGGAGGTTCATGGAGGATTAAGCGTGGTTGAGTATCTGTGTATGTGATATAATGTAATAAGGATAGCATGAGGTATGATATTGAATCGAGAGATGTTTTCTTTCTCTCTGAAGGATTTTTATAATGAGGATAATTGGGAATGATCCGGGATGGTAAGTCACATGGGTACGTTTAATTAGATTTCTTTTTCTATATCCGTATTTTTTTGCAAAACTCTGATAAATTCTGACACGTATCTTGTAGCAGTTCTCTCTATAATCGACTATAAGTCTTTTAAACATAAAAAGAACCTGTTATGTGTTATATATACACACCAATCGAAATCAATTTTACCCACCGCACCACGCATTCATTATTCACCTTCCTTCCAAGAAATACCGGAAATGCCAGCACTCCTGAAAATGACACATCCATACACATACCTATATATATATATATATATATATATAACACCACAGCGAAGGGGGTTAAAAATAACGCTTCGCCCTGGGATAACTTCGCGCGGTCGGATAACTTCGATTCGGTCAATATACCTTCGTTGAACGGCGCGAGGTAAACTTATTCCATCAGCCGTAGGAGCCGCTAACGAGTTTTAGGTTCGCCGCCGCGGTAATAAATGGCCGGTGCAAAAATTGACGCGAGGAGGCCGCACAAGAAAGAGAGAGAGAGAGAGAGAGAGAGAGGAAAAAAAGAACGAACCCCGTTGCCGAAAGTTTTACACGGAAGTTCTTTCTAACGATCGCAGTGTGATGCGGATGAGGTTCGGTTCGGTTGGATATACTCGTGTGGAGAGTTGAGGTGAATAATTTAGGCTGTTCGTGTTTAGATGAGGAAGAAGAACGAAGAATAATCTATTCCCGTGGATTATATTAAGATGGTGGTGGTTAAGAGAGGACATTTAGCGGGTCTTTTTTAGTACCTATATACTTTTAGTTTAATTTAGTTCTATTTTATTCGAATTGTGAATTTAATTGTAAGAGCGTAAGGATGAACGGGTTTTTGTAAGAGCAGCGCTAATTAAATGAAAGTTAATTTGCGCTCGTGATCGTTCCGATTTCATGAAAAGGAATGAGGTTATTTTTCAGCACTGTTCTAATTATTCTATCCTTTTCCAAATAATTAAAAAAAGTCTCTTTTTTACATATTCGAATTCTGTCTTTTCAAAAATGAAATTTTACTCTTCTAAGGAAACGTGACATAACCGTTTGACTTCAAAGCGCGAACCTTTACTACAGATTTCTCTATAACTTACAACAACAACAACAACAACAAAACCACATCGCGTCCCTCCCTCTCTCGCTCTCTCTCTCTCTTATATAACCGAAGACACAACGATGGCCAGTACAGTGCAAAAGCCACAATAAAAAGCCAACCTTACCGTGCGCGCGCACAGGAAAAACCTACTCTCCCTCTCTCTTCTACAGAGAAAAAGAACGACGATAGCGACGGAGGGTAAGACGGGGTCTGAAATACAGTTTGAAGCTCGCGAGATCGTAAAAACGCAAGTGCTGTCGTAAAACGCGAAAACGCAGCTGTTAAAAAATTTTTCCCTCCTCCTTTCTTTCCCCTTATATCAAGCTGCCGCGAAATCGCGACGAATCTATATATAGTACACTATATACGCGCGCGCAAGCAGCGACGAGCACGCAAGTTAGTGTGTATATATATATACATACGAGAGAAGAGGGAGAGAGTTCGCGTGCTCGCAGCCGCGGCGGGTGGGTAATTAGGTGACGTTTCTCGTTGTGCCACGCCGATCGGTCTATTACAGCTTTAGCTATGCTGATACTATACTATACTACTGCGCGGTAAGTTTTGTAAAATTAATTGCAAGCGCTCGCGCAACGTGGTTGGGAAAGTATATATGTATGTATATATATGTGTGACGCAGTGATGAGAAGCGGTGCCGCTAGGATTTATCGTTGAATGTATAACGGGGTCGAAGCGAGTGTGTATATATATGAGAGATTTGTCCGTATAATTACATTAATTTCGAATGGAAGAAAATTTGCCTCGAAAATTTTCAAGCCCTCGCTTGCGGTATATATATATATATATGGTCGACGAAACATTTATATCAAAAGAAAAATCCTTGAAGCACTCGCGTATATGTATACATATATACATAGCCCTAATCTCATCGCCGATTTCGCGCACATCTCTTGAAGAGAGAAGCGAGGCCGCATTAAAATTCCCTCGAAATCCTTCCTCCCAATTAAACCTCGAGTACACTCTCTCTCTCTATCTCTTTTTCCTTTTGACCGCGAGAGGGAGGAAATTCGTTGCAAGAGCCGCAAAAATAGTATACAACCGGTGTACGCGCCTGGTGGAAAGATTCAATTTCAATCGTAGAATTAAAAACGATCCCAGCGAATTCTTGTATTTCCTCGTCTCTCTCTTCTCTCTGCCTTTGCTCGACACCGGCTCTCGAGTCCTCCACTTAGCTACTAAGCCCCCCGGGGATTAAAGGCGAGCCTCGTTCCTAACGAGCGGACAGCCCCACGCGCGCGTCTCTCTCTCTCTCTCTCTCGGTCCGTGCTTTCCTTCAATTTAATCGAGGTAAGAAGAGGAGCTTTTCTACGGCGGCCGAAAGCGAGCGCTAGCGCGAACAAGCAAAAATGTAATGAGGAGGAGGATTTTTGCGCGACCTTGCGCAAGCGCAGAGAGAGAGAGAGAGAGAGAGAGAGAGAGAGAGAGAGAGTGAGGGGGAAATTAAAATGCGGCTTTTCGCGCTTGCGAAGTGCGCAATTACACAATGTAAAGAGGCGCAAGGAACGAGCAAGCAAGCAAGCTCAGAAGCGCTATTGTTGTAAAATTGGGACAAGGGTATTGGTGCTTGTGTGTGTGTTGGGGGCAACAAGCGACGATTATTTCACTTTTCGACGTTGTTGAAAAATTATGTAACATTCTTTGTACGTGAGAGAATGAGAAAAAGAGGGTTGAAGTGGTTTAACCTTTGCTGGGAAGTGGAATTTTTCGAAAAGAGGAGGTTTATTTTAGTAAGTCATTTCGCGGACGGGTAATTTTGCGAGGGAAGGAGAAAAAAATGAATCAAAGTAACTACGTAAAATGCTAAGCGCGCGTGTGTGTATGTATATGTATGTTATATAGATATAAGATAACTTTTTTGAAAATAAAATGCTTCAAGGAAATGAATAGAAATATCGTGATATTGAATATGAAAAGATAGAGCGCGAGCGTGAAAGGAATTACAGCTGTAAAAGGGGAAACGTCAGCCTGGGAAAATGTATATATAATTTTAATAATATTCCCAGAGCGACGAATATTAAATTAAAATTAAAGTTATCCTTAAATTACGAGCAAAAAAAAATAAAAAATGAAGTAACGCTGATATTTATACCTATATACTCATCTAAAATTTCAATCAAACCGCAAATAATAACGGTTATATTACCGCAAAAATTCAATATTTTAATTAAAAACAGAAAACGATAATACACCAACGGGTGTGTGTATTGCTACTGCTACTACTGCTGACCTGCTGCTGCTTCCACGAATAATAATATCAAATTCTCGTATAAAATTTGCCGGAGGTCGCGCAGATTCGCACTATAGTCTTAATAATTCGACCAAATTAGTGAATAATAGCATCCGCAACGTATGTATGTGTGTGCGTATATATGCATGTAGGCTACGCGCACGTCTCTGAATTTTGCATGAGTTAGCGGACAATATTTCCCGTAAAAGTTTCCCATATAAATTTAAATAATACGACCAAAACATCGTGACCGCGATGCGTTTGCGTTTGAGGGTAAATTGTTGAAATAGTGTGTAGCATACTAGTGGTAGTATTGTTTATAGAAGAACGGAACGTTGGTTAGCCAGTTTAATGCAAATGGTTTTGTTCAAGATTCAGGATAAAGGGGGTTTAGCTTAATGGAGGTTAAATGTTATATATTTAATTTATTTTTATATAATTTATGATTTATAAAAGTATTTCATATAAATTATTACTTCAACCACATTATAACCCTTTAAAAATTCATCCCTACAGCTTCCATCTTCATATCAAACCCCTCCATTACATATATATACGCTCATATAATAATACCTTTTCACATTACATTCCCAAGATCCATGTCCAACTGCATACCTACATTCATACATACATACATACATATATACATCTACCTTCACCTCTTGCCACTCGACTACCCCCGAAAAACCAGCCGATTTTTCAAGTCTCCTCGTCCCAGCAATGGCTCGTACTTCCACTCTGTTCCTCCTCGAAACTATTCAATTTTCCGTCTACTACTACTACTTCTACCACTACCACTGCTACTGCCGTGCGGACGGGAATCCGCCCTAAAACAATAATCCCCGGTAGAAGTTAGCCGCGCGGAAGAAAACCCGCAGTAGCGTAGTGCGACCACCACTACCACCACTACCACTGGGCAGCACGTCTCGCGTTATTTATACGCGGTGCTGCTGCTGCTGCTCTCTGGACAGTGCAAAAGTCGTGCCGCATTATAACGACGACGCGAGCAAACCCACACGCGCGTGCATACATATACCTATATAGTATAACTCTACATGTATATATATATATATGTATATATGTATATGTACATGAGCGAATCGATTCAGCAACGATAAGGGCAGCGATTTTCGTCGTCGCGAGCTGAATGCACGATGTGAAATTTTGGTGGTCCCCCCCTTCCCTCCCTCTCGTTGGCTCTACTTTTCTTTTAAAGTTCCAAGGTAAGGCTGCTGCTGCATGCGCTTATTTCTACGACTATTCTCTCTCTCTCTCTCTCTCTCTCTCTCTCTCTCTCTCTCTTTCTCCAGGACCGTTTCAACGTTCCACCGTGTCTTTACGTACGCTCGAGCTGCTTAGTGGGTGGGTGAAGGTAAGGTGGGGGCGCTCGCTCACTCGCTCTCCTCTATTTGCACGATTTCCCGATCTTCTCTCTCTCCGCGCATGCGGAAACGAGTTTTTCGCTAGTATAGAGCTTTTCGTTCCGTGCGCGCACTTATCTTGCGCGCATTTCCCCCTCCCCTCCGATTCTTCAATCATCCTGTGCACCTGTCTCGTCTCTCTCTCTCTCTCTCTCTGGGTTATATACATGTATGCGCATGTTTATATGCTTATGTGTGTATATATAAGCGCGCGAGTTCGCTTTGTTTTCGTGCGTGTCTCGGAGTAAACGAGATTTTTAACGGCGTCGTCGTCGTCGATCCGTCTGTTGTGTCTCTCTCGCTCTCTCTCTATATATACATTTTTCCATCGCGTAGAGCTAACAAAAAGTCTTCGTGTGCAAAGGCCGCCTTTATCGGATTTTTCGGCCCTGGAAATCTTCTTTCTCTCTTTGTCTATGTATCGATAAGTCGTCATTTGCGTTCCTTCGATTCTATGATACAATAGAGAAATAAAATCGCATTACTTCTTGCTCAACTTACCTTTCTAGAATGACAGTGACAACGGAAAATGATTGCGTTATTTTAGACGGAATATCCAATTACGATACACGTTCGTTAGTGCAGTGAGAGGGAGAGAATTCGTTTCACATGCTTGAAATTTCCAGTAGCGAATACTTAAGCGGTTCTTCGTTCTCTCGTTTCTTTCTTTTTTTTTTACAAAGCGAATGCACGATAAAAGTTCGCGAAAATATGTCGCGAAATGTCAGATGCTAAAGATATTTTAACGGGGGGACTTATAATTTAAAATATAAAGCGTCATTCTAACAAAGAGTGTTTGAATTTTCTTACGGAATTTCTTAAATTATAAGAATGCTTTAAATAACGCGATGATATTAATTTGAACGTTTTTTTTAATGGTTTCGTGAACGAAAGATATTTTAAATTTTTAATTGAGTTATTTTAATAATTTAATGACCTTATTGAATTTTTATTTAATATGCTTGATAATTTTATGATTTTATTAACTAATTAAATAAATTAATTGGTTCACTCGCGGACTAAAACATTCTTTTTTCAGGTGTTTTAATGTATATTTATATAATACCAGATTTATTTTTTAATTTTGTAATTTAATCTGCATATTTTAACGCATAAATAAAACAGTATCATACCTATTTTCAGCGAAAATATATGCATTAATGAAAGTAAACTTTGAAAAACTTTTTCCCAGGTTATGACGGCCCTTAAAATGTTTATTGCCCTACTTGGAAACATTGCCGCGCGTCAATATAAATTCGTGATATAACATCCTTAAATGGCATGAATTGATTAAATTGATTTTTAATGTCAATTTTCGAAAAAAAAGAACTTTTATTAAAAATTTTACCATAAAAGTAACGATAAAAAAAATCAAAGTGTGTTTGAAAATCGTCCAACCAATTAATGTTCAAGAGGATTATTTTTCAAATTGAAAGGGAACGGATCAATGGTTTTATAAAATTTAAATAATCTTGTAAATATTAATTTTATTATCGTCTGTCAGTTAAATCTAAAGTTAAATAATAATAATTTGCGATCCGTGTAAAAACTAACGTAATTCAATAAAAATTGAATCTAAAAGCTTAAAATGGCAAAATATCTACAGATTTTCAATAAACTATGGATATTTAGTAATCGAAACGATGAAATTCTATTAAAATGTTTTGAAATATTCGCATCAGTTATAAATTTATAACTAAAATAATTCACGAGTTTTGATAATTACAGAAATTAGTTTTCATGGTCTATCAATGAATATCGATTGAATCTTACAATAAATTGCTTATCGCAAAACAAATTCTACTTTCCATCATTCACAACCATCAATCCACTTTTACGTTACGCAATCATTCACAATAAATTCAGCATTATTTATCACTATCTTTAAATTACTAATGACTATTATATCCTGAATTTCACCGTTACTTTATCAAACCAAAATCCAAATCTGAAATTAAAGCTAAAATAATATTCCAATCACACATCGGAGCACTTCTCAAACTATCAATACCCATAAAATCTTCTTCGCAACCTTCTCCAAATTTTCACGTCCCTCGAACTTATATTCTATAAGTACACACGTAGTCTAGGTCGCACGTCGTGACGCAGTCGAGGACACACCACCACCGTAGCAGTCGTGCGCGTCTTTCATGCGAAAAGTCTCTCGAGGCCGCGATCCACGAAATTAGGAAGATGAAAAATTCGCTTACCAACATCTATATATATGAGAAAATCTCCGGAACCTTTAACTGTTAGGAAACTGTTTTTTTAAGTAATTTCAATCCTCAAGACTGGGGATGTTCAAAACTGTCTAAAAAGATGTCGAAACCGGTTTCAGCAACTATTTTAGACAGTTTTGTACATCCTCAGACTTGCACCTCTGTAGCACACTAATATGGATTGCAGGGCTATTTTTCTACCTAAAAATTAAAGGTTTTACACCCTGTCTCGTTTATGTGCTTCGCACGCTACACTAATAGCAGCAATAAAACAATTAAAAACATAATTTCCCAAAAGTTAAAAGTTCCGAAGATTTTCTCGTATTACGTATACATATGCTCGTCCGTTTCCATAATCGCATCGCCGATTATATAATTCCGAGGAAAATATCCCAAGCATTGGATTATCGAATAAGGTTTGTAAAAATAACTCGAAGGGAAAAGGAAAGGTCATGGTTGGGGGGTGAAAACTGAGGACAAGGAATAAATCATGAGCATATAGTGGTTGATGTACAGATATAACTTTTAGAATCCACTTCCGTCTTGCCGTCGCGCCCTATGCCTTTGTTTTTTTTCTCCTCCCCCTCCTCCTCTTCCTCCTGCCCGTAAAGTTCCGTGCCTCTCAATTGTCACGCAAAAACTTGACGAACTCCATTATACATCGAGCGATACTAAACTCTCGTTCCCTATACATATACACACACATCCATATAAATATATATATATATACGATAAAGCTCGCACGCCTACCATTATCAGCTGTTATAAGTATGAAACTACTACTCCTTTTGTTCTTTCCCCTCCCGCCTTTTCTTTTTTTTCACCAGAACTCCTGACTTTTCCAACTTTAATTACATTTTCTTCCGTTATGCCGATTCGAAATCATAAATCAAACCTCACTGCTTTCTCTCTCTCTCATGAGCATGCGAATCATTCGAACTACCCCATAAATTGAATTCTAGCACGCGTCGAACGGTTCATTGTTGTCATAGACGTAAGAAAGAGAGATAGAGAGAGAGAGAGAGAGAGAGAGAGAGAGAGGGAAAGAGACACACATACACATACGGAGGAAGGTAACGGCGAAATAACGATAAATCGCGCGAGATGCGTCGCCGGCGTTATATATGTTTTATTCGCTCCTTTCACGACGACGACGACGACGACGCCTACTTTCCTCCCGGACGCATAAAAGGCTACGAGGCTGCTCTCGCTGCTGCTGCTGCTGCTGCTGCTGCTACTGGCGTGTGCGATCGCTTTTAACGAGCGACTGCCTCGGAGATTACGCGAGTACTCGTGGCGCTATCCTTTCGCGTACGTGTGCGCGCGCTTGGTGCCCTGCATACGGGGGATTCCACACGGTGATTGGGGATTGTAATGACACGAGGAGAGGCTGTGTGTGTGATTAATTTCAGGGGGATCTACTGGTGCACACGGGGTGTAAGGTGGGGGTTAGTGTTCGGCTCGGGGACTTGATTGTTTTTGGAAGATTTTGGGGATGGTGGTGCGACGTGTAGTGGGATGAGGCGAGGGATTCTTCGATCGGGGAGTTTAAAAAAATTGGTTTTTGTATGATAAAAAAAGGGTTCGACTGTGTAGAAATTGTTAGAATACCTAAGAAAATATCGTACGATGAAAAGTGAAACGAATTAATTTCACGGTTGTTCAGAGCTCACATAGAGGGAAAAATGCTATCGAGATTATTTTTCGTTATTTTGTTTTTAAAGAAGAAATCCAATAAAGCTTTGCAAACAAAATTCCACATTTGTATATCAGGAAAAATTTACGTGTAAAAAGTTTCTTTCAAGTAACAACAGTAGCACTACACTTTACAACTGCAGCAGCGCGTATTTTTGTTTAAAACCCCATTTCACCCTTTAAAATTCGTTTCAATTACAGCAGGCTTTCTTCCATCCACCCCCAACCCACAACTGAGTGCGCGTGGGGTGCACTACTCCCGTGACCTGGAACAGCCAGTATACACGTACGACTGTTCGCCATCGAAGCTAGTTTTCCGCGTGCCGCACTAGAATGCCTTTATCGCTTCCTCACCTCCCTTTCTCCTTCTCCTTCTCTCTCTCTTTCTCTCTCTCTCTCTCTCTCTCTCTCTCTCTCTCTCGAATATTCTCACTTCCTCAAGCGCGCCGACTTTCGGCGGATTTTATCGAGGCAATAATGTTTTCCGCTCTCGCTCCTCATATTCCATTATCCCCTTCTCTCTCTCTCTCTCACCCAAAGATGCGACGGATTTCTCTCTCTCTTCTTTTTTCCTCTCTTCCTCTAGTATTTTTTCTTTCTTTTTTTTTCAACGCACGCGATTTGTCGCGAAATTGTGATTTACGGGGTTACGCGAACGCGGGCGTATTTATAGGCCGGGGCGTTTTTGAGGAACGCGAGATTTATCTTCCGACGCGCTGACGTTTAATACGTCTTTTTATTCGACGCCGGAATTTTTTTTACCTCGATCGCTATACTTCCCCCCCTCCATCCTCATACCCTGAAACGAGCGTGTTTTATAAAGTTCCCCTGGTTCAACGTATATACGTATAGGTGTAGGGGAATTTTTTTTTTTTTAGAGGGGAGATATCTTCGCGTTACAGTTACTCTCCCCTTACTGGAATAGAGGTATTTTTAATGAATGGTTCCGTTTGCTGTGGTGATTGATATTATAGTCGTTTGCTGAATCATTTACGACTGCGCACGTTTTGGAATGCCCCCGCGTTCTCGTTTTATTATAGATACTGAGAAGTTGTTTTAATCAATTTATCGATGCCGAAATAAAACAAGCTTGGATTGAATTATTAGGTAGGGAAGATCACTATGGTATTCGTAAGATCGATTCCTTTTAAAGCGTTGCTTGCCACAGATATATTGCACAATGTTCGTGAACCACTTTGATCTGAAATCAATGGACCTATGCTATTTTAGAATAACTTTATTGACCTGGAGAAATCTCAAAAAGTAGAACAATACACGTAAATAGATATCCATGATATAATAGAGAATTAATGGTTAAAATTTACTCCAACCTTCTGTTGCTAAAAATATCGAAGAATGCTATAACCTGTCGGATACATAACAACGAAATAATGTTTACAGTATACTGTACGAACTCGTTACCACCCACGTACGTACCCTCATTTCCCTCCGCCACCATTTAGCAATCGCTCGTTCCACCGTCGCGGTCATTCAAATGAGCATTACCACACCGTCTTCCTTCCCTCTACCGATAACCTCGCCTGTCTCACCCGCAAATCCTCCACTACCTTCCGCCACATCTCGCGCGTGAAATCCTCGCCTCACTTTTTTTTGCTACTATGCCCTTTACACCCGATACATATATATATACGTACGAGAAGAGAAGATTGATCGGCCTGAGGGTTGGGTTACTTTCACACTTGTCTCTCAGTGGTGTCGGTTGCTACTCCAGCTAATCCCTGACGAGGGAGGAGGAGAAGGCGAGTTGTGGCTTATCAGTCATTATATCGAGGTGTTGGAGAGTTGGAGTCTCATTCAATCGAACGTGACGTGGATGTATCGGTCTGTTTTGTGATGGCATAAGGGATCAATTTAGGTTTGATAATTCTAATGATTCTGCTGTAGGTTTATTTGCTAGCGTTCAGGTATAACTATATCGGTTTCTTTTAATACGACAAAGTTGTAGAAAAACTTTACGATAATTTGCGGTGAATAAATTATTGGCGTATATCTCGCTAAACATCCATACTGTCGATTCCCAGCAATCTGCCAAACCGCGTCGTCATTTCAACCCTCACAAAGCTCATTAAAAGGCTTATTAAGAAGGGATTCATCCGCCCCGAAATCATCCACTTCTACCTGCCTGCAGGACTATAACGAGCACTCAAAGAAGAAGAAGAAGAAGAAGTAGAAAGATGAAAAAAAAGAAAGATGAACGAAGAAGCGGTAGTGGCGGGGGCGGCAGCTACCGGCTAATCATCTGTATCCCTCCATTGAACAGGCCGCGTAGTTTTTCGCCAGCTACGTATCGTCCAATTAGCCAGCGGGCCTGGTATTCATCGACCCTTCTTCTTCTCCTTTTTTTTTCTTCTTCTTCTTCTCCTCCTCCGCCCCGCCCACAGTTTTTCTTCTTCCGCGTCTTTTCTTCTCCTTAATTGGCACGACAAATGTACGAGTAGAGAGAGAGAGAGTGAGAGCGAGAGAGCGTGGCCCGATCGGCTCGAGAGAATTTCCGCTGAATCGAGGAATAGTCCAGGGTGTAGTGGAGGGGAGGCAGTGGATATACGCTGACGCATCTTGTTTGGAGGGATGTGTATAAGAGTACGTTGCAAAGGGGTTGGGGGTGAATGTTGATGTTTTTTTTAATAGTAGTTGGTTTAGTTGTGGTTTTTTTTTGCAGCGAAGTATTCAGGTTTCTGCAATATTGTTTCTGAATGGTTAAACTATTTTTGTAGATGTTTATTAGTGATTTTTATAGTACAATTTCATTACCAAACTATTTATTATAATGATGTAGGAGGAAAACAAAATCACTTTCCTTACTGAGAGATTATTAAATTTCTATATTTATAATGATCAAGTATAATCAAAATATATGTTTAAACTAATAATTCAATTGAATTCAGGGAAAAAAGAAAAAAAAATTTCTTCACTTGTATTGAAAAACTAGTCATAATCATTTACGAACCTATTCATCTCATATTTAAGGAAAATTCTACCAAGCCGAGTGTATACCTCATACCTATCATTATTCCAATCAGCATAAAGTTCTAGTCTCCTCCGTGTTCAACCCCACGCTAACAACTGCTTCGTGAATTTGCAAAAAAAAAAGCCAGGGCTTTGTCGCCTCGAGCTCTTTCCCTCTCTCTTTGCTCTCCGACCGCATTGAAAGGCGGAATTATTTCGTATCTCATTCACCGACCGAGCGCCTCGTGGTTTTCTTTTAATCGTTCTAGCGCAAAAGAAATCTCTTAATTTTTTTCCTTCTCTCTTCGTCTCCCTCTATCTCGTCAATTTTTCTTTCAACGTCAATCTCTCTTTCTCTCTGGTTCGCATCTTTTACTAGACTTTTTTTCCACGGAACTTCCTCCTTCGAGGGCAGCGAGTAGAGCGAGTGAGAGGGAGGAAAAAGCGGATGAAAGGAAAGAGAGCTAGGGTGAGAGAGAAAGAGCAGATCGCTTTGTTCATTAGTTCGGATGATTTACCGGCCCTCTGTTTCCCGCGCGCAACTCGAATTCGCTCGTCCGGCCGGAAGAATTTCATTTTTCAGCCGTGCAGCTCGCTTTTCTCCCTCTCTTACTCGTTTATTTTTGACGGATTTACAGATATAGCTGAGCGCGTTTAAGGCTCGCGCGCGTTTTGTTTTGACAGAGTTGGAAGGGAGAGAGCGAAGTTCGGAGAGCGGAATGAATGAGATCGTAATTGCCTTTTCGAAATACCACCGTCGCTGCGGGTGCGGAATTGCTTTTTTAGTCGGAAATTAGATGGCTTTTTAAGCGCACTTAAGAGAGCCCGTGCCAATTGGTTTCGGATATTTATATATAATATATACAGATGTGTATGCAGAAACAGATTGGCTTGTGGATTTTTAAAAATATCTTTGGAGAATGAATATATATAAGCTTTTATATATATATAAGCGCTTGGCATTATGCGCCGAGAGATGATAAATACTGCTGGTATTATTATAGCAGAGAAGTGCGCGAGACCTGGAAATCGGTAGATTGCGAATATAAGCTTAAGCGCAAGCTGAAGGGGGGAGGGGGATTATGAGTACATTCCTATTTCCAAGTTCCTTAATGGAAACGTTAATCACGTCACCCCGTTAAAGTGTTCAAACGCAACCGCAAATAGCAAACTTCCGTAAGTAGGTGGATAAAGGGGGAGTGAGTCTCCCCCTCCCCCACGAATCCCCCCTCGCCCGCCGGCTTTCCTGAATTAATGAATAGGATCGCGCAATATTACATTAATTATGAAATTAGATAATATTTAATAATACTCTTAAAACTAATTTTCGACTTTAATTTATCGGCGAACTTATTATACCCCTCCACCCTTTCCTGTACAACTAAGGAGAGGATTGGCGTTGCGGCAGCAGCAGCCGCGCCCTAACTTTGTTAAAATTTCCGAAATCAAATGAACTCGCTAAAAGTTACTCATTAATAACAGAGCAGCGGCAGTGGTAGTAGAAGCAGCAGTGCTTCGTATAGCGCTGTTTATTTTCAATTTAATTTTGAAAAACTTTTCCCAGAGAGATGTTTATATTCCCGACTGTACCGTTGTGCTTTGAGAGAGAGAGAGAGAGAGAGAGAGAGAGTAAGAGAAAGGGGAAAATATAACGCAAGCACACGAGGTTAAACCGAGAAAAGCGGAAAAAAAATATGTGGCGCGAGGTGAAAACATAAAACCTCGCATGCATGGCTCTCTCTCTCTTTCTCTCTCTCTCTCTCTCTCTCTCTCTCTCGCGAGCGCGCGCGAAGGTTGTTATTCATTTTGCTAACAAACGACGTGCAGCGCCTGCCGTGTGCTCCTTATGCTTATATATGCGTGAATGAGTTTTTGTGTACTATATGTGTGAGTGTATCGATTCAAACACAACGCGCGGGCATTAGCAATTTGAGAGAGTTGATGGGGAGATAAGGTGAGAGAGAGAACCGCGGTTCTTTGAAACCAGCGTGAGGTAGGTAATAATGTTTAATTTTTTTCTTATCCCTTATGCTTTTAAAAAGCCTCGGTGTCATTTCTAAATGCGTAACAACTGCCTCGTTCAAGTGTCCCGTTCAGTCACGTATACTTGAAATGTCATTTTCGTTTTTCTTCAGTGTTGGAAAAAATTAAACTGTTGAATGTAGAATAGATTACAATTGTTATTGTTACCGACTGAAACATTGAATTTTCGATATGAATTTATGGAAATGAATAATTAGAATATCATGCGTCAAGAGTTTCTTCTGTAAACAAGGTTCTGTCGTATTTTACTTTCCAACCGATAACCGACAACGATAGTTTCATTCCTATCCACTTGAAGAAACCAATAACATTAACTTCACGCTTCACCATAAAAAAACCGACCCATCCTTCCTCCTTACCACTATCTTCCCCCCTAATTCTATTTATTTCCTACAACTTCCACGCACACACACATATACTACACATAGGCTTTTTCTACCCGCACTTCCTAATCTCAAAAAGAGAAAGCCGCCGGTATCCTCACCCCCGGAAAACACGCTCTTGAATTAATGCCGTAATATAGCTAGCCACGCGTGCTCATAAGTCGCGCGTTTGGCTCTGGCGAATCTCGTTAGCGTAACGGAGAGAAATCCTAAGCCGCGTGTGGCGGTGGCAGTAGCAACAGCAGCGGCATCGCTTGCGGTGTCCCAAGCACTGTATTTACGGTGAATCCCCGAGTCCTGTCGTACGCGGCGCGTTGCCCTGTATGTAGGTATAGGTATATATTGTAGTTTCGTCAGAGATATGCCACTCGATCTACCACCTAAAGTGATCGTGTGAGAGTGAAGAGAATATTTCTTGATCTTGGAAGATGGAGAAGAGGAGGTTATGAATTTAGGGGGTGGGATTTTCGGTTGACGAGTATTTTTTTTTTTTCTTTGTTATATAGGAGGAGTGGAGGAAGTCAAATGGTTCGTTCGTTAAGGGCTGATGAATGTGTGTCAAGAGGTAGCAGGACACGATGAAAAGAATTTTAAGTTCGTTCGCAAATGTTTATTTATATTTACTTTTCATTTGCACTGTGTGTATGTACATACACGCCCACGCGCAGGATCGGTTGGAAATTTCAACGAGTGCTTTTGTAAAAAGCGTTTTTTGTTTTATTGTTTGATATAAATTGTTCTACATATAGCTTATCGATTTTTTGTTTATTTTTTTTCTTTTTTCTCTGTATAAATTTCGTAACTGCATGTGCGACTATAGAAAAAATATATTTTTTGTTTCCATTAGATTTCATGATGAAAAACAAAACTAGCCGGTTTATCTTTATAAATATATTTTGTTAGCAGACGGGGAGCTTAAAAACAATAATCCAAATTTTCCGCGAACCACTCTGCAAAATTAAAACTGTAAAAAAATTCTCGTTTCTAACGCTTCAAGCGCTAAAACAAAAATTAACTACTTACTAAAGTAAGTGAAAATTTAATTTTAATTTTCTAAAAAAAACATACTTCCTGTACGTATATAATCAATACATTATCCTAATCAGTATTAGTGAAGCTTGCTATATTTAAATCTCCATTTTAAAAATTTTCGAACAAAATATTTCCTGACCGGGACGAACCATAGCCTCGTGGCATCCCGTTGACCTCTGCAATCCGATCGATCACATTCATACAATCGAAAAGAAACTCGCGTACGCATACGAAAATGGAAAATTTGTTCTGCTCTCCCTCTCTCTCTCTCTCTCTCTCTTCGGGATTTTGCATAAACAGTTTTCTACGCCGCCGGGGGGGAAGAGCGTCTAGAGAATCGATTTTGCAGGGAGAGGGAAAAGTTTTCAGGGAAGGGCCCCACCGGGACCGGAAGTAACTTCGCGCGAAAACGCGAGTCTTCCTTCTGAATCTCGACAACTTTTTAGCCGGCGTATGAAAACGTATGGACGCTGATGTCAGAGAACGAACGTCCAAGCCTTATGTGTATGTATATGCAGATGTGTTGTATTGAGAAGTCGATGGGTTTGATTAGGAGATGGTGAGGGTCAGCGATGAGATATAATTATTGGTTGTAACAAATGCTTTGGGTTAGAAAAGTAGTTTAATTTTCATTTCATTTACTGGTAAGAATAACGTCTCTGAAAGGGCGTGACATTGAAAACGTTGTAGAGGTAAGGGTTGATAAGAAAAAAATTAAATTTTAAGATAAATTGCTATTTTAATAAACTTTCATTTCATTTGAGGCCAGTTAAGAATTATTTTTTTATTTTAATAAAATCTCACTTTAAAATTCAATTTTCAAATGAATTTTTGAATATTATATCTAACAAACCAAAATTCAATTTCAAATATTCATTTAACAATCACTTTATCCATTTTCAATATAACTACGAAAATACCGTTTTAACCAAACTACGTAAACTCTCCTCTTCACCATCTCTCAACATACATCCAAAATCATCTCATCCATCGTAAAAAATTCACTACTCACATCCCATATTTTAAAAACTCCGACAGAGCAATCGCACCTTCTCAACTCACCGCCTTACCTCACCAACCAACTCTGCAGCAGCAGTAGCAGCAGCTCAACGCGACAAATCGATCCGAGCTCGCGCACGACCGGCAATTAAAGTCCCTTTCTCTCTCCCACTTGCTCGCGCCAAGACGATGCCTATCGCTGGCACACTGCCGTGATTGGCTGCCGAACGCACGCACGCACGCGCTCGCGCCCGCAATAAAAACAGACCGCTACCATCACCCGTAGGAATAACGATAATAATAATAATAATAATAATAATAGCAGGCGCGCACGGGCGATAAAGGGCTATACGTCGGCGATAAGCGCCGACCGACACGCACACATGAGAGAGGAGGGAGCTTGCAACCAGTAGCAGCACGGAATCGACATTGCCGCATGCTGCTACTTTATGAGTATATATATAGGTACATGTACAGGTGAAAGTCGCCGAGTATAAGTGGAACTTTTTTTTTCTTATGTTGTTTTTGCAGCTAGCAAAAAAGTGGGTTTTTGGTAGGAGGGTGAAGATTGTTTAGGCGGCGATCGCGAAGGAGTTTTGATATAATGATATCCGAAGTAGTGACGTGGGTACGTCGTAAACGTTTTTATGGGGAGGAGAGAGAGAGAGCGAGAGGCAAATTTCGCTAATGAAATTCTTGGCTGGAATTTCAGACGAATTGTGCAAAAAAAAATACTAATAATGGTAGGTGAACGGTAGAATTTCATTGATTTTTATGTACAATTAAGCTTCGAAAATTTCATTTTCGTAGGTAAGTACAAATTAATTTTTTAAAGGTTTTGTGCAGTTATGGATATAAGTGCCCAGAGGCATGCACATGTGTATCACATATCACATGTATTGTATGTATGGGTATATCAAATTACTCTTTATCTAACTGATATGATTGGGTTATATAGCTCGTCGCAATGTATCACGCTGTGTGATAATTAATTCGTCAGATGATCGCCGTGAGTGTGTGTATGTGTGTGTGTTAGGTCGCGGAAATAAATCAATGCAGTTCACCAACGCGGTAAACGTTGGTTCATAATAAGATTGTGTAACGTGTAATAGAATGTGTATATATTGCGTAATTAGATCAATGTATATGAGGAAGGGAGAGAGAAAGATTGAAAAAAAGAGTTTTTGTTTCGGTTTTACGTTGAAATGACTTGAAATATATGCTTATTTACGAGGTAAAAATATATGAACATCGCGTGTTTTTTTATTTCTGCGAATAAACAATGGTAACATGGGATTCTACGAATATTCTGTATTTTAAATATTTTACTGACAAAATCGAAGCGAAACAAAATTCTCACAACAGTAATGAAATATTTTTAAAAATCCATCGGCTCCGAGTAAATACAGAATTCGTACAGTTATATAAAATACGAATTTTAAAACGAAAAGAAAAAGAAAAACATTGTATTTTCAAGGTAATAGAACCAAAAGTCAACCTAACTGTACGGTCCTTTCTAATTTCCAACCACCAAGCAATCCGTGAATCCCTGGGTAATCCCTGAATCAATCAAAACCCACGGCTACCGCATAATACCACTACCGCCACACTACGTTCCTCTACTATCTTTTCCTTCACAGCTGTCACACTCTTGGAATCCTCTCTTTCTCTTTCCTTCGAGAAAATACAAAAGAAAGGTCGATCGTCGTCTAAGCTCTCTCTCTCTCTCTCTCTCTCTCTCTCTCTCTCTCTCTCTCTCTCTCTCTCTCTCTCTCTCTCCCTCTCTCTCT
>JAYJLV010051552.1:0-19706 GCA_036873485.1 Torymus texanus
CACACACACACACACACACACACACACACACACACACACACACACACACACACACACACACACACACACACACGTGGTGGTGGTTATAAGCCTTTGGCTTCGACGTCGCTCCAGTAATTTTCCGGAGAAGCTTCCCTCTTGCTTCTCACAGCCTTCTCTCTCTCCTTTCAATACACTCGTGGGCAAGCACTGCACATCACGTGTGCAGTAGTATAGTACTACTACTACTACTACTTGCGCGCACGCTACATTTCGGTGAACCGTTCATAAGAAGAAAGCGCAGCAGCAGCGTAGCGAACTTTAAAGAGGTGTAGGAGCGAGAACACGTATTAGTTATCGCCTTGCATGAATCACCGGACGAACTTTCGTGGCCGGAAGAATAGCGCGAGAACTAGCGAGGCGTGCGAGGCGAACTCTATAGACTCGAAATTTCGAACTAGTTTCGTTCGCGCGCTTGCGCACACGCACGAGGATAGCTGTATAATCCACACACGCGCGGATGGACAAACTGCTGGAGCTGAGGAATTCCACGGGTCGAGGTTGCTCGAAGTGAGGTAATACCTGTGTGTAAGGGTAAGGTAATACGATATTTCGGGGATTGCTTGTGTATGTGTATATGTGGTTGGAAAATTAATTTATTAAGCTACGGTATGGGGTAGGATTTTTCGGGGAAGAAGAGTCGGTGTATTTAGTTTGATGAGAGTTATTTTTTATTTTTTGGCGGGAGTGGAGAAGTGTTCATGTTGGGGTGAAGGTGTAATTAGTTTTATTTTTTGTTGGGCGTGAATATCAATTTTTATGTTCGTTTAAGGTTATTGTAAAGGTTATTAGTCTTTCAATAGTGGTATTGCATGATTTACTTTTTATATTGTTGTAAAATAAAGGAGAAATACATGAATGAGTGCCACTTTTTGAAAATGTAACCTTTAGAAACATTTTTTACTATAGGTGACTAATGATAAATTCTTAAAAAAACGAAACGAAAATCAATGTATGACCAAATTAGGGATACACTACTTCCATGAATCAAGTATAAAATTTTTAAAATATGTAATAACTAACATTCGTTTTGTCGTTGTCAGGATTTTAAGGTAACAATGAGGCTTGCAACTTCTATAACAGAATAGATAAATCTGCATAAAACCATTGCGAAATTTAAACCAAGTCCAACTACACTTTCAATAAAATACACATACGTGAAATATATAGTTCTCGTAACACATTCAAACTTACAATTTAAATCAACAATTTCTACATAACCAAACGTATAATATCACATATATAAGACTTTCCACATAATCCTACCATATTACTCGAGCAACTTTACCCTGAAAATTTACTTAAATAAAGCATCAACAAAATCAAGACATTCAGCAGAAAGCTCAACTAAGCGCAAAACTGCTGACGACGATTTTGCAGCTCAAGCTTCTCGCCTGACCCTTCGATCTCCATGTAGCACATGCTCATATCCTGCACCTCTCGCTACTCATACCCTCTATATATTTCGGAAAACTTTACCCCCTTCCCCCCCTCCTATGAACATCTCTCTCCCTCCCCTCTCCCGAGATGAATGCGAATCGCACTAGTTACGGAACGTGCACTCGCGCGTGCTAGGGATTGAATAGAGCTGTAAACTTCTATATGGAGCGTGGCCCAGCCACACGCGCGCGATCATCATCATCGCCATCGTTCTCCCTAATTCGTCCAACTGCACGTAATCCGACCTTATATATATATACACATCTATGTGAATCAGCTCTGCTCGAAACTTTTCTTAAACTCTATTAAAACGCGCGCGTCTATAATACCCCTGTAAATTGTCTTCGAACCCGAGCTCACACGTGTGAATTGTATCGATATTTTCGTTACACACATGCTATATACTTATTTTGATTATAATAATCATACTACCACCAGTAACGATTCGCTTGCACGCGTGTTAAAATCGCGACATTAAGTTCGTCGACACGTACACCGAAAATTCCAATCGATAGTATAGCAGAGCTCACCCACCCGCACGAGCCTCTATATCTTTCACTTCTATAGTACAATACTATACACGCGCGAGGGAACGCCATTCGACCTGAATTTCGCGCTTGGTAAATATTTCACCGCTAATACCGCGCGCAGCAACGGCGTATTTTCGTCATTCTAAATAACGCGATATATAACCGCGAGAGAGAGAGGAAGTGAATCGATGGACGAGAGCGCATGGAATTTTCAAAATCCGTACGCATACTCTCGCACGATGCATAATTGAATGTTGCACTTAGCTTAATCAGAGTAATTAAATCCACGCGCTGCGCATCGAAGAATGCGTTGTACCCCCTCTCCATGTGCGGGCGCATATTCCACAGGGATAGATTAAAGCTTGAATCAACTAATGAATAGAATTCATCAAGTTCGTTTTTAAAATTAATATTCGGATGCTGCTCGTACGTGGACAAACTGTTATGCATACGTGCATATATATATGGAAGAGAGAGAGAGGAGACTACGCGTCAAAACACGACGGTGAAAATTAAAATTTATAATAGATTGGCTCGCCGCGCGCGCACTTCATTTTGATTAAAGCGATTTATAGCCGTCGAGGCTGTGCGAATGCTCGAAAAGCAATTAGCGCAATTGACATGAAATATACTTCGGCGTTTATAGATATGTATATATGTGCGTGTGAAGCAGTTTAGAGACGAGGCGGGAAGAGAAAGAAAAAGATTTATCAACAGGTTCAAATTGTCCGAATCATCATTATACCGCCGCTACGCATTTGAATCGCCAGTTAATGGATTTATATTTCCTGTGTGAATGTATATATACGGGCTCTTCTTTTATATTTTCCCATTGTAATTTATGCTGTATGGACGATTTCTTATACGAGTCAATGAAAAATTTATCTTTGTAAATAACGTATATTATATCAATAGAATTGCCAATTGATGTGTATACAACGTACAGTATTTATTTAAATAATCGTTGCTTGACTATACGTGCGCGCTTAAAATCACTCGGAAATGTCAAAGAGTAACTCGACGATAACTACATATATATGTACAGATTATTTGATGAAAACTTTAATGTGTACATATACAAGATACATTAACATTTCGAGATGAATTCAAACATAATCACCAACAATTCCGCCTGATGTTATTTCGTCAAAATAACCACCTATATAAACTCGCCCAATTTATTTCAACACAGGCCGAAATCATCACTCTACTACCCATTTAAATCGCACTTCAAACCCTTTTATCCACACTCTGTCAACAAACAAAACCAATCACTGCCAATTCATAGTCCAACACCCCTTCAAAAACTGCATCACCAGCCGCATTTCCTATATACAACAATCTATATATATATATATATATACGGTAGAAAAATCAGCATTTCAATTCACCACACTCCACCAAAAATCACGCACTTCATTCCACCTCTATCCCCCGCAGCGTAATACAATAAACTCCGGAGCGCGCTTAATATTTATCGCGCGATAGCTCGTCAATTTTGCAAAAAAGAGAAAAAAAAAGATATACGCGCACGCACGCGCATAAATAGCTACGTGCATTCGTTCGCTCGCATATTCATCGCGTGCGAGCGTTCCCTCAAGCTTTATATATATATATATGTATAGGAGGCAAACTCCCGAGGAATGCGAAAATATCGTGCGCGCGATTCGTGATCGGAGAGTCAAAAGAAAATGCGCGCGTGCACCTCGACGACCGGTTTGCAAAATATTCCGAGCGCGCGTGCGCGTGATAACGAACGATGCGTGTATGTGGATATGGTGGTGGAGAATTTTGCAACAGTGAGAATTCGTTCAAGCGGAAGGTGTGTATGTAGGTGTATTGTTGCGTTAACGAATTTATGTCCATGAATTTTTTTTTTTACGGGAAATGTTCAGGGAAGTGGAAGTGCGCAACGGTGGCGGGTATCGAAGTTTGAAGGTTTACAGGTGTAGGGATGAGAATGTAAGATTTTTCGTTTAGAACTGGTTTGGAGTAATGAGATTTATTCGAAATTTTTTTTTGTACTTTATAACGAAAGGTTACAAAAATTTTTAAGAATTCAATAGACTCTGTTTCTAGCAATATCTTAATAATCTTCTAATATTTGTTTGAGTAATTCGACTTTTTTAGTCATAAAATGTAAAGTACTAGAGCGTTTCTTTTTATTAAATTTTAATTCAGCTGCTTCATTTATTTGGAAACATTTACACATCAAGTTTGATTTAACGTTATTTTATCTTGTATAATTGAAAAGTATATATATGGTATCTGGTTAACAACTGAACAAACCCTCACAGCAGATATATATATATGTGTATATATTCTGTAATTAAAAGAGAAATCTGTTGCTATGCAAAGATGAATTAAAAGAATTTTCATATCTTTTTCTCTAATGAAATAGTACATCAGTTTCTATTTAATGTAAAATTATTCTATTAATTAAATCACTGTGAATGCCAATTAAAATAACCATTTTCCTGTGTTTTCCAGTAACTTGAAACGGCCGGGAAATTAGGTTAATTTGAGTAAAAAGAACAGAGGAAATTGTAACGTAATTGAATTTCGAATCGTAATGAAGATTTTAAAGTTAAAATTAAGTAATCTGACTGAATAAAAGGCTTTCAAACTCTACTATGTATGTGCTCATATGGAAAATGCATCGCGCACTTGCACTCGAATGAATTTTCCGGAGTAGATGATCAAATTGCTATCCTCGTTCAAATTCTTTTTATTCTTCAAACTCTGTAATGGACTCGGATGAATTTTAAGTAGTATTACACGAATGCTATTTGACGTAATTTAAGTGGCTTCACGTGAAATACGATTAACATGCTTTGAACGAAAGTTATTATATTTTGTAACAGTTAAATAGAATGTTTCGTTCAAATCACAGCTAAAGTTTCTATTTTGTTACAAGGAACTTTATTATTACTTTAAGACTTAGCAATATTATACATGCTTATGCTGTACAAGCATTTTAAAAGTCTCTTACCGTCATATTTAATTATGTCAACAACCCAAGCTCGGTAGAAAATTAACGATACTACTAAGTTAATGAGTTAAGTACATGGAAGTTTTTTTCTAGCAAACATTAATATATAATAAAAAAGCAATAAATTAGTAATAAAAGTTACTAATAATTAAAATATCATGTGAATACTATTTACTTTAATGTAGTACATGATAAAGTCAAAGAAAAGCAGCATATCATATTGTTAGCCATCAAATTACTGTGAAAATAAGTATTTAATTTATGGATAACATTTCTACCAGGGGAAAAAAACTTATCTAAAGCAAAAAATCATAACCACTAATTAACTTTGTTAGAATTTTGCACTCAAATATTGATTCTGAAAGATTGATTTTTCTCGACAGTCTAATTTCAAAATGTTCCAACAGAGCGAAACAACGTTTTATCTCTGGTTTTATTCTTAACCTCTTTTTTCCCCAGTCAACCCCATGTATTTTCTTTATTTCAAACAACTGCGCGTACAGTTCTTTTTTTTTTCATTCCCCGCTTTTCCACATGTACGCGCGAATTTCAATCATTCCACGCTAAAATTATCTGCCGTTCTCGAGCTTACAACTGTAAAACAAGTTTGAAATTCCGGTGAGCGTGTAAAACTCGCGTCGCCCATTTTCACGTTTGTTAATTCGGACGCACACGTGCATGCACGTGTGCCTAGTGCGCTTGTCATATCTGTTTTTGTTTTTGCCATAATTGACATCGGCAGGATGCCAAGCGAATTAACGGCCGCGAGACAGATTAAACCATTTGCGTTTTAAATCATTTAGTATCGGACCTACCCAGAGTTATATTGAGCACCCAATGGAATAGGAGATGTGAATTCTTCTTTTTACCTCGCTAAATAACGGACAGTCGGGGAAATGCGTTACATCGGAACGTTTTGTAATTTAATAAAATTTTGGGTTAAAGGGAATATTAGGAGAAATTTTGCTTCTGCGGTATCATGTACTCCTCTTATTTTTCCGAGAACCTTAGGGATGATTTTTTTCAATTTTCTTTCTTTCTTTTTTGCAGGAGTTGATAAAAATTGTAGATTAGATCAAGTAGTGGGGATAACCACAAATGCTCAAGGAAGTTTTCTTTATTTCGCTGACCTTTCGGACTTTTATATGTAAATTACAATATCGCAGCTATATTTATATAACAAACCAGTTAAATTATTTAAATCCGTGCATAATAAGAATAACATTGCACAACCCGTATAAATTCTATCCGTACTAATCTGGAATTTGACTATATACGTATCATCATCCCCCCAACTTTACCGTAACATAATCCATATAAGCTCTTATACCTATCAAAATATCAATTTTCCCCTCCTACGCAAAACAATACACCCAACCATCCTAAATTCCAACTTGCCGCGCGTCCAATTATCCGCCAAGCAAACCTTACCCCTACTACCCCTACATTCTCGAAACTTTGCCCTCTACGCTTACGACGAACGCAACGCTCGAGAACGATGATGATGATGAACCGCACTTATGACATTATATATGTATATACACGACGACACCACGAACTGTATCTTAAAATCAAAAGCGCACAGCAATGAAACACAACTCGGCCGAGTCGTCTCGCTTTACATTTCCACGAGCGCGCGAGACGGATGGAAAAAATCTGTGGAATGTTGAGAAAGTGAAAACCGCAAACGCGCGCAAGCCTCGAGTTCTCCCCACTCTTTCTCTCTCTCTCTCACATACCACGAGCTCATTGAAAAATGTAGCTGCCAGCAGTAGCTCAGAAGCTAGTAGCATTCTTTAACTTCACTTTTTTTTTTTATATTTTCAACACCTCGACGTGCACTCGAAACACAAGGCATAACTAGCATACCGCAACTTCATTCAAGCACGATTCATTCGTTCGTTCATTCATAATCTCGCGTTATACTTTAATATTTCACTCATCAGCAGTGGTACGTTTAAATTCACAAAGAGATTCTATGTATCTGTATATGTGTGTGTATATATATACACATGTTTTATAGCATTCGACCGATAAAACAAAGTCGATTTCGTATCTAAACTAGCGAACATGAATCCGAGTACAATCGGATGGCCGCTAATGAGTTCCGAGGCTGGCAACCTCGGCTATCTTATGTATACATGCGCATGAACGTATACACCAACAGTAGCATACACATATACACGCTCGACACGTTTAGATTGTATCGCGCACGTCTGGACGGAAGTGCACGGATCGATTGCTCCGCCAGTTGCGCTCTCCGCGCGCGAAATTCGACGACGACGACGACGACGACGACGACAGCGGTCATTCGAGGCGATATTCTCGACTTTGTCGAGGGCATTTACAATTTGCTACTGATTGGGTTCGACGTGTATATATATATGTGTGTGTGTGTGTGAGTAGATATCGAGTTTCGAATATCTATTGGTCTAATACAGTGAAACTTTGGGGACTTGAATTTTCACTGGTATTGTTATATATAGTAATTTGAAACTTGACGATGATTTTAATTTTGAATTGATCTGTACATGAGATGATTATTGTTACAAAATTACTAGTATCAGTGGTAATTATAGATTAGTTAAATATGCATAATATTAATTTTTACCCTGCTATTAATTTACTAGCTCCAATTTTGTATCGATATAAATAGCTATAATACATAAATATGACTTCCCTACATCCAAAGATGACTTGGAATAAAATCGTACAATCATATATATATATATATATATACAGACACACAATCGACAAAGTATCATGGCAACAAGGCGCGACAATATCTGAAAACTGGCACGAGGCGCATCCTCCCTACACGCCAGCCCTTAAACGCAGCCGTGTATAGCGCGACAACCCTATATAGAAATTCACCCGTATTATATATCCTTTCAGTGCCGCGAGTCCCCTCTTCGGAATTCATAAATTCCCCGTCTAATAAACATCGCCTCTTTCTCTCTCTCTTTCCCCGCCCCAACAATTCCGTAGATATCAGCAAAAATTTCCTCTCTCTCCCCCTTCGTCTCTCATCCAAGTTCCTCCTGGATGTACCAGCAAAAACGCTTTTATTTCTTCTTCCTCCCTCCTTTCCCGTATCTCACTTTCCCTTTCTCTCTCACTCCCTCGTCGGCTATTTCTTCTTTCATCCTTAACCCAGCAGTACATCGCACAACCAACTCTCGCTTCACTAAATCGCAAGCGCGTTGTCTAATCGTTTTTCCACGAGGTCTAAGCATACTTACGCACGCGCACGTGGCTCTATACCCTCCTTTTTTTTTCTTTACTCTCTCCCGTCCCTCCCGCGTAAAAACGCCAATTTATTTCGTACGGCGAGACAAAAGCCTCCATTGTGCGCCCGTATAGGTATATAAGAAAAGGAGAGAGGGTGGCCGGAAAAAGCCTGTAGCGCCGAGGAAAATATCCGTAGAAGAGAGAGAGTAGACGCCAGGGCTATTGTCACCGGAGAAAGAGAGAGAGAGAGAGAGAGATTTCGAATGCACCGTCGTTGCAGAGCTGATACGCCCTTCTCGCCTCTTATTCCCGCGGTGCTGCTGCAGTAGGGAAGGAGATCGCGATAGTTCCCATGCTCTGCACGCCCTCGCTGTAAGTCTATTATCTCGCAAGCGCGCGAGTGGCGCGCCTCTCCACGTCTTTTCCGCCTCGAAGTCTCGGGGGCTCTTTTCATTTTCGCGCTCGGGAGAACGCCCGCGCGCAGAAATTTCCTCTTCCCTAGCGATTCTTTTTTTACTCTCCTTTTTAAGAGAGAGAGAGAGAGAGAGAGAGAGAGAGACGTTGTCGAGTGGAAGAGAAAGAGAAAGTTCGTCGTTTTGGCTTTTTAGATTTTCGAAATTGCTTTGTTTGTCGTGCGAATGTTACTATATATAGTGGTGGCGAGTTGGCGCGGACTTTCGAGGAAATTGAAATTTTCGTCGCGCCCCCTTTCCTCGTCGCTCGCCTTTTTCGCGATAAGAATTGTTGTTGGCCGATTGTTTTGGGAAGTGTACGTGAAAAGGGCGAGGAAGTAGCTGTAGCCGCTTTATTTTGCTATACAGTTTGTTGGATTAATTCGTGGTACAAGTATTTTCTGGATTTTGAGGTTGAACAAAGAGAAAGGAAATTGATGATAAGGTTGAATGAGATTTCTTAGGTATAATGCTTCTTATTTTAACTTGACTTTTAATATAATAATGATTTATTGAGTTATTAAGAGTTTTTTAATTTTTGAATTACTGAAAAGATTTAAAATATTTTTAGTTACTAATACATTTATCTAATTTGATTAAAGAATTGAAAATAACCAGATTTTTTTTTCTAACACGGAACTCAATTTCTTAAAAGGTTCTTTACATATTCCTCTTCTAAATTAAATATAGATTTATCGAATTCACCGTACTCCAAATTTAAATATTACTCTTTTGAACTCGCTGTTTGAATTACAGCTGGGAGTATACATCAATAGTAAACCGTAACAAAACGAAAAACATATAAACGCACACTGTTAATTTCTTTTCCTACTGAATCAACATTAAACAAATCTTCTTTGGTTTATATATTTATTAAAAAAGAAAATCACCACTACACATATCCCGAACCCTCTCCACTAATTAAAATCTCTCTCGCTCTCTTTCATCTAACCCATGACACGTGCTTTCACACCAAGAGCATCCTCCGAAAATTACCATATACCACCTCTAAAAACCTCCAAAAAACTACCACTCGACGTAGAGAAAAAAAAATCCACCCCTACTCCTCCCCTCATGCCGAAAACAAACGCATTAACATCCCTTTGACGCCACACCGCGCACAGCTCGCGCGTTTGCATTTGCGTAAAACTCGCCGAGGCGCGCAACCCCCGTCGACATTTCCACCCCGCGCTCGCACGTTATATAATTCAATACTAGCTCTCTCTCTCTCTCACACATACATACATACATACACGTATATAGCTCTGGTGAGTATGAGAAACCGCAGCAATGCGGCAAAACTACACCCGTGCAAACTCATGCGCTCTCTCTCTCTCTCTCACGCGCGTGTAGATATTTTCTCCCGCGGCCTGCGCGTGTCCCTCGCGAATTGTATTTATTCGCCGTTTGGAAATTGTTTGCCAGGAGATTAAGGGCTTCGCAGCCGCGCCGGATTAGGCACCGAGTTTGCCCTCTATATATATCTCTCTCCTTTTCCTTCTCTTCTTCTCCCAGCTCTATACGTTTGTTCTTCCACAAGGGAGAAGGCGGCAGGTGCGCGATGCTGCATAGGTAAAGAAAAATGTATATGCGTAGGCGTGAACATATACGTATGTGTATGTGTGTGGTTTGAATAGAGTGTGGGGGAATAGGCGAGTGCTTTGGAGATCAAAGGAACGAGAGAGTTGGATGGTAGGGATGGAGAGGGGAAAAGGGTGTTAGAGGAGATTAACTTGCGTCATCGAGCGTTCATTTTCGTTGTTTAGAGCGAACCACGCGTTTGCGTATAGTGCGTTACGTAAGGACGAGGATAACGAGTTGGCGAAATTAAATTGTAGTCTGAATGCACCCACCCACGCTAGTTACGAATTAGAACTTAGTTAGAAATTTTTTCTTTTAAAATTTTTCAATTTTGCTCCGGTCACTGAAACCAAAAGTCCTGAAAAAAAAACCCACGTTTTCACACGTGCACTCGGTATAACGTTACATATACATATACACATACAGCTGCACCCACGCATGATTCCAGTATAGTGTATTATAGTGCAACAATGTAAACCGCACACGCAGAGTCACAGTAACTCTCTCTCATACACATACACATACCTATAACTGGTATAGAACCGCGGAAATTCTTACCTCGTGCACGCACACACGCGTATATGTGTAGCTATATACGTTCTGCGCATGAATTAGCATTATAAATATATGCGAGCACGCGAGTAGACGAGCGTTGAGGCGAACTTCCGTCGTAGACGGATGAGGCAGAAGGCCGCGTCGCTGTTGTATGTAAATAAACGTGTACATAGTAGGCGCAGCCACGCGCGTGCACGCGTAGTTGTATGCGTGTGTATATGTGTGTCTGGGTTGCATATCTGAAATATGGTAGGCACACGCAACAATGCGCGAATGAGTCGTGAGGAGTGAAGTATAAAGTGCAGCATATCGTGTGCGCGCGCTAAGGGTCGAATGAAAAAGCGCATGTAAGATTCGTAATGCTTTTAGTATTCGTATTATGGTAAAGAATTATTATCTAAATTAATCGTTGTTTAGACATTGAGGGTAGCACGTGGAAGGAAATATTTAAAAAACGATTTTTTAAAAATTTTTGTACATGAATAATGAATGGAATTTTACACATATTATATCGATTTTTTGTAAAGCTATACTTATTTCCAATAAATGACAATTCTATTCTATTCGAATTGTAATTTTTCTCGATAGTTTGATAAAATATTATCGATATTCTTTACGTTATTTGATATTTTACATTTCACCTATTTTCAATTTTCTTCTTCCACATTTCATTCTAAAAGAACCGACATTCGATCCTATTACAACTTAAACGCATCGAATGTCCGTTCCGCTCTAATTCTAATAAATCCTATTAGACAAGTAAGTTTCTGTACGTAACTATCATCGCTACGCCATCTGAACTCTCCATTAAACTACATTTACTCTCAAATCATATAAAACTCCTTCTCTCCCGTTATACCTACCTCGCATATCCCCATCCCACAGCTTATGAAAAAATTCGCTTCGTCATCGATTAATCCTGCGCCTCTCACGAAAGAATCTACCCCCCTAGACTCCCCCTCACGACTCACTGTTTTTCATCCTCCTCCTCCTTTACCCCCCTCGGGAAATGTACATACATGTATATATACGTGCGTTATCGAATCTTTCGGTCCTCTTTCTCTCTCTCGCTCTCACGTGACGTGCAAATTCCTTCGTTGGCTATGTTTTTGCGCGTTATTATACCGGTGCGAATCCCGGCGGCTTAATTGCGCGCATGCGGCAGTTGTTCGCGATATGAGGTAAAGGGGTAAGGGGAGAGATGGAGGAAATATGCGAGCGTCGGGTCGCGTGCGTGATTTACGTCGTTGGCGGTCTTGCGGTAAGAGAGAGAGAGAGAAAGAGAGAGAGAGAGAGAGAGAGAGAGAGAGAGAGAACCGGGAATCGTGGTACTGTCGTTCGGCCATTTTTATCACACGCGTTCTTTTAAAGCTGTTTCTTTTACTTTTTTTGGCTGCGTTTTTAATATTTCGCTGTTGTTGTTTTCTTTTTTTGTTTTCGTTGGTTACAGTTATCAAGAGAATATGTTCTGGAAGTTGATGCGTAAGTGATATGAAAATAGTTGATTTGAGAATAAGTAGATTCATGCTGAGTTTAGTCAGGCTAAAAGTGAGAATTCCGTCTGTTGAAGTTAAAAGTATCCAACAGTGCTTCTGGGGGCTATAAAATCATACTTTATTACAGCATAAAGGATTTGAGATTGCATAAGTAATTCGTGACAGTCCTTTTAATTACGTAATTGCATATATGGATTTGAGATTGCATAAGTAATTCGTGCCAATCCTTTTAATTATGTACTTGCATATATGGATTAGAACTCAAAGATGAGCATACCTTAATGATAATCAATAAACCGCTAGTTTCATAAAATTCTTAAATAAAACCACGACGACTATACGTGCAATTTTTAATCTTTAAATAACCCATCATTTACAATGCACATTTATACTGCGGAATATTATTTTACGCCCTTTTAATTCAAATTAAAAATTGACGGGAGTCCGTCTGTCGTTCATTTTATTGTAGAACGAATCGATATACTGAATTACTTTCTAATATTACCGCACACTGCGTCAAAGGTTTATATCAATATTTTACGCATCCTCGCACGCAAGCAGTCCCGAAATGAAATATTTAAATGCCGCGCATTAAATATTGAAAGTAATATCCTATTTCATTTGTGAAAATGACGTTAAAGTCCATTAAAATCATTCGCTATACGGATACCGAGAAAAGAGAGTATATGTGTATATATATCAGTGTTAACCCCAAAACGAACAGTTCCCACGGGAAAGAAAAAAAAAATTGCAATTCCGAGGTAGCGAACGCGAAGTATAGCGAAGCATCGAGAGAAGGCGTGAGAATAAATGCGATGCTGTGTATACATTCGAATTCAAGCTTGAATTTCAACTTATCTATTAATGCGTCGGATTGCAAATTGAATATTCACTTGCAACGACGCGCGCGTGCGCCAAACCGATTTCAATAAAAATTCATTTCTCCGCACTACATTACGTAAATATAATTTTAACACACCGTTATATGCGCATCTCTTAGTATTTCGATTGCGCGATAATAAACTCATCCCCTCGCCTGTATATACACACACACACGCAGGCACGTATTAAAATCAGTCCGCAACTTCCTCCGCATGTACCAACGATAACACTTTATTACACGCCATTCACGCACACCTCGCACTCTCTATACATATATAACCATACTGCGACCGCAGCCACTTCCGCACACTCTTACGTACGCCGCGCCACTCCCCCGTCACGAGCACCAAATTTCTTCCCCCTTATTGACCTCAGGGTCGTCGTCGTTATCGTCGTCGTCTCGACCCACCCTGGAATTCAATATAAAAAACGCGTAATCCTCCCCTTTTCCCATACACAAGGGTGAATTTTCATCATAAAGGTGTACGCTAGTATATATAGCTTTACGTACATGCGAGGTGTCGGCCGTTTGTGGCGAGCGAACGTTTGGGCAAAATGTTTGAAACACTTTGGGTGTGTGTATGTGTGTGCGGACGAACACGACTCGATATTCTCCGTAGTCGAGGGGGGGCAAGCTTTGGAAATCAGATTACCCGAGGCGATATTCGGCCAAGTTGTGTGTCCGCTTCACTCGTGCCCTCTTTGAAAGCGGCTATGCGTGCGTGCGTGCACGTTTCGATATGTATATTAAATCAAGCGTACGGCCGCGTAGTCGCTTTATTCCAGTTGGACGGGATGAGAAGGAGGATTTGCGCGTGTGGACGCGATGTATTCATTTTCATGCGACACGCGTACATATATATGTGATGTATGGATGTGTGTGTATAGGTATGTTTCTTTTTTTCATGTTTTTTAGGGGGATGTTTGACTTTTTCCGTGGGGATCTGATGGAGAATTTTTTGTTTGAGAGTGGAGTGTGATAGTATTGATTAATGAGATTGTAGATGGAAAGGGGACGTCATTTTGATGGACAAACGTTTTGAGATGTTAGCAATAGATAAAACGATTAGTTTGTAAGTTAAGAAGTGTAGCTTTGAAATATATGTGTGTTCTTGGTTATGTTTACAAAAATGTTTATAGTAACTTTTATGTTTGTTGTAAAAAATATGTTCCCAAAATTCATATTCCATTGGTTATATCCCTTTATATTTATAAGCTGATTTATACTAAATATCAATTAATTATATATTAGCACGCAATATAATTTCCATTATTTAACAAGCATAATAACACACCGAACCTAATTTACTTTTGAAATCTAGCGTACTTTACGGAGTAGGTATATGTATACACAGTCTAATTAAGAAACATTTTCAAGAACAATTCGTTACACGGCGAAAAAACAAACGCACGAAACATAATTTAAAACGCAATTGCGCAACGATATTATTATACGGTTATACGCACGAAAATTACTGTGACGTGGCCAAATGAAATTTTTATTCTCGTACTTTAATTAGGAGCCGTAGTCACCGTGAAACATTTTTTTTTCTCGCAAAAGTCGAGAGAGAGAGCGCACATTTGGCATTTAATTGGGACTTGACTTTCTTTCAGCGCGAGGAAAAATCGAGAGCGGAAAAGTTGCCGGAATAATGAATGCTGTTGTGACGTCGCTAGCGCGCCAGTATGATTCAGTATTATGATTTAGGACATTAATTTCGCACTTGCCGGAAGTATGTCGGTTATTGTATTTGAATGAATTATTCGTATTTGCCCAGCTATATATACATCTATCCATTTCTTTTAGCTTTTTGTTTCATTTTTTTTTTCTCGCTTAATAATGTCTCAAAAATATTGCTATTTTCGTATATGAAAAGAAATTAATTTTTTTATTTGATAAAAAGAAAAACGATTTCATCGACAAGAGTATTCTATACTATAAGTACTATACAGTGTTAAAAAGAGGAATATTTAAGTATCACTCATTTACGCGGCAGCTAATTTGAATCCGGCGTTAATTAAAACTCATCGGAACTCAATACGTTTACAGTAATGAAATGTTATTTTATTCGCGCAAATAACAAATCACTGCTCGCGCATACATACACACACACACACACACACACACATACACGCGCGCACGCGTGAAAGTAATTTCGCGAAACATTTCAGGCATGATTTACGACCCAATTACAGCCAACACAAATTTGCAATAATAATAAAGTGCGCAAGGATTCGATAATCGATCTAGCGCCTGTATACGCGCGCATCGGTTATTAATACACAACGATTTTCTCCCTGTAAATACATATATACACATAAGCGAACGCCAAATTCAACGTCGCCAAAGTGCTTCGAAAATACAATCATAATGTTAACGACGAAAGCGCCGGAGAGGCAAATCCTTCTGTAGCACATATATATGTATACGGAGACAAGTATTAATATTCACATTTTTAAGCTCCCTTCCGGCAAGGGCTAAAATTAAAAAGAGATTAAGACGATGATGACGACACTGTCACCCTTCCTCCCTCTACTCTTAAATAATTCATTCAGCCCTTCCTTTGCCTGTACGAAATTTCAGTCGCTCTCGTACCCACGTGCAAATGTACGTGTATATTGTCTACGAAATATGCGCGAGTGCCTGTGAAACGGTTCAACATCGTGTCAGTCTAAAGTTTTCGAATTTATCTTAAGACTTTGTATTTTTGGGAATAGTGGCGGGAGCAGAAATAGAGAGAGAGGGAGTGGTAGAGTAGCATAGTTTAAAAATGAGTTAGTTAGGTATTCCGGTACGTGGCTGGATTTCTGAAAATTTTGGCCCGTGCATCCTTTATACGATTAAGGGCAAAGACGTTTTTTACTCTTTATACGAGCTACGTTCATGCGCGTGAGAGCTAAAAATTTATATTTTCGCTTATTTTTTAGCATTACTCGCGTAAGGGTAATTAAAACTATAATACTTTTTATTCCAAAAAAGATATGCTTGGTATAATCCGCTTTGCTGCTTTTATGCATAAAATATTTTTGCTAAAGATCGTATATGTGATTAATGTTTCCTCGTTCAAAGCTTTCTAATCCTTATACTAATGATTTATAATTAAAATAATATATATTTTTTTTTTAATAAAACTAATACTATACATATCTTTATGCGACAGCATCAGTTAAAAACGTATACGTTATCGTCAAAATCGACGACTATCCAAACTCTTTCTCACCTCCCTTGAACCCACTCTAATCGTACCTTCACGTTTCTCACTTTTCCCAAATTATTTCCATATGAATTCCACGACGTACGTCGACCGACGACCTCGCTATATATGCATACTATTACGCGTCGGGTATACACAAACACGCGCATAATACACGCGTATAAATTTAAGCAGGATACACGTATAAATATATACACGTTCACATTCACAGACATACAGAGTATCAACAGCAGTAGCAGTATACCACCATATTCTTCTCTCCCTCTCCTCGCTCATTGGTGTAATTAACACGACGACGCGCACGCGTTCACTGGCGCGCAGCTAATGGGCGCGCTCTTATTTGCACGAGCGCTCTCCTCTCTCTCTCTCTCTCTCTTTTAAATAAATCGATTATCGATCGCGCTAAATATAGCACTTACGGAGCCTGCCAGTATCAACGTCGTGTATCGCTATATGTTTATACCGCATGCACGCGCCTTTTCTCTGTACGGAGGAGGTTAGTGACAGTATGTACGTGTACTATATGCGAGTGGCATATTTCGTGCTGTCGTAATGTTTTTAATGAGTTTTTGAAGTAAACAGCGTCGTTAGTACAGCGAAGTTATTAGGGGCTCTTTTGAAATTTCGAAGTTTTTGGGTTAATGCGAGAACGCGGAAGAAGTAGGCGAGAGAGAGAGAGAGAGAGAGAGAGAGAGAAAGAGAGAGAGAGAGGCAGAGGGGACAGTTTTATTATAGAGGCTAGACGTGAGCGGTAGGTACGCGTGGGAAGCTTACAAGGACATTATGCGAAGGAACAGTTTAAAGAATACTTATGGAGAGTAAACAAAGCGGCGTGTGATGCTAAAGTGACGGTGTGAGGTAAGCTGTGGCGAATTTGTGAGCCGACTGTAAACGACCACCTTTTCTACTTAATAACTACGAAAATTTCAAACGTTTAGGTGGATTTAGTGGGTTATATGTACAAGTGGTATAAGATAATGAAGAGATGTTTAAAAGATTATATATACGGGAGAATGCTGGTTATCTGCGGTGGTAAACTTGGAAGGGTAGGAAAAATTTTATTTGGGAAATAAAAACAAAAAAAAAAGAAGGGAAAAAGCTGCGTCTTGAAGTGCAGCACGTAAGAAATGACAACTTTCGCGAACTAAAAGTAAGTAACGCAAACGGTTCCGTAAGTTCTTCCACGTGCGAGTGTGAGATAAGGAAGAATAGTACAAAGCTGTTACGGGAGATATATAATAATACAGTTTTCGAAATTTCGAGAATTATATTCGATGTGGAGCTACTGTAGTGGAACTTTTGTAACCACGTGTTTTGCGAGTTACCATTTATTATTTTACGCTTTATACAGATGTACAGTACAAGGTTAAATCATTACAATTCATCATAGAAAATATCACAACGTACAGACGGTTCATCTCGGATAATTAATCCACCTTTCTCATGTGCACTAATTTCACTATCCTCGGAGTACATATACATGTGGAGCAAATCAATGAGAAGTAAAGTTGCAAGAAGTTACATATCGAGCGGGAGTAGATGGAGGTTGGCGGGTGCGCGCACGCTCGGCTATTATCCGAGCTTCATTAGTTCGAGGAGTCTCAACGGTACTCGAGATTTGTACACGATTACGGATGGGAATCAAGATTCTACTCGGAGCGCTCAGAATGGGGGATTCGAAATTGATTCAATTATAAAGCGTAATAAATGGAACGCGCACGCGCGCGCGTCGAGTAATTGCAGGGGGTTATTTTGAAAAATTCGACCGCGGAAATTGCAAGGCTCATTAGTGTAGGGTACATGTGGTTTGAAGAGCCGATTTTATTTTTGATATATAAATACATGTGACCTTTTAAATAAAAGAATTATATTTACGAGGTATTTTTGAGGTTAGATTTAAGTGGAGATTTTCTGGTAATGCTTTTCTGGTTCAAAAAATGTAGTTAATAGTCCTTCTAGATTTAAACAAGTGCGAATTAGTCAAATAAGTAAATGGGTACATTAAATAAGTGCACTTTTTAACACGCGTCTGAGCATTTGTACTATAATTGAACTCGCTTAAAACAACGTTGTACTTTTCGTAATTCATAGAATACTTTTTATGCAATTGAATTATTAACATAAGCTGCAAAAAAATACTGGTACCACGATTAGTCAAACATAAAAGATATATTATAAAATTAGAAAACATTGATCTTCTAAAGAACTATAATTTGATTAAAGTTACGATTCAACATTGATCGCTAACCAGTTATAAATACCTTCGGGACAAATCCGAACTCGCCTACTTCTTAAAACACCTACTAAATCCAACCACACACAGCCTAAAATCGATACTACACAACTCCGACGCACCAGTCGCCCTGACTGCACTTTCTCTCCTTCCCCTTCCTCTCCCACAAAACGGTCAATAAAGAAACACACGTAAGCCAGAGAAAGAGAGAAAGCGGTACACTTCCTTCCAGCATCCAAAACCCACCTCGAAACCGTCTTCAAGCAAAATCCCCCCTCTCTCTCTCTCTCTCTCTCTCTTCCTTTCTACTCGCATATAATACGCAAACACAGTGCGGGGTCTAGCGTGCAAAGGAGAGCTGCTGCTGCTGCTGCTGCTGCTGCGCCGGCGAATCCATAACGTAAACGCGGCCTCGCGCGCAAAACTAGGACTAACGGTTCCTCCTCTACCTCTACCTCCTCTCTCTCTCTCTCTCTCTCTCTCTCTCTCTCTCTCTCGGCCTCGCCGGATTTGATCGGCCGCAATGCGGAACGAACGACCGAGCCTGCGCGCGATACACATACACACACATATACTGAGAGAGGTGGTGCTTTCCCGTAGTGAGCGAAATACGCAAACTTGGGCCGTTCGGCACGATAATGATCTCGCGTTCGGTGCCCATAATCATTGACTCTTAAAGCCCCCCTCGCGTGTATCCTGTGTCTATGTATGTTATGTATACATATATATGTATTGGTATGGTATATAGGCTGGTATAGAACCGGTCTATAGAGCTATATATATATATATATATATATATACATCGAGCCTTAGAGTGCAGGCATACAGTGTGCCGTAGTAGTAGTGGGTTAGCGACGAAACGGCCGATGGCATGGCCCGATACACTGCACCACCTGCCGAACTTTCCACCTTCCTCTCCCGTTTATATATATATATATATATATATATATATATCTTACCTTACGCATCGCGCTTTGTGGAACCCCCCTTCCGTATCTCTCTCTCTCTCTCTCTCTCTCTCTCTCTCTCTCTCTCTCTCTCTCTCTCTCTCTCTCTCTTT
>JAYJLV010051583.1:0-19704 GCA_036873485.1 Torymus texanus
GCAGAGAGGGAGAGAGAGAGAGAGAGAGAGAGAGAGAGAGAGAGAGAGAGAGAGAGAGAGATAGATTTCCCCTCCCTTTCTGTTGCGCGTAAGTAGATATAAGCGAATTTATTAGCCCGGAAGGGTGACAATTTTATGTTTTCATTTGCGCTCGCGAGGCCGGATAAGAGAGGTAAATACCGGCGGCGATCGCGACAGCGCAAAAAAAGTACGCGGTAAGCTTAATAAAAGCGATTGTTTGCCGACAGTACCCGAAGCGAGCGGTCGGGTGTATATATAGCGGTTGCTCTTACATGCATGAGCTTTTTCGGCTCCTCGTGCGGGATTCGTTTCTTGTTTTTTTTTTTTTTTTTTTAATAAGTTTAAGTGTGTGGTGTGAAGCGTACGTTGGCTTTATGACACGGGGACGTCGACTTTTGAGATTAGACGGGCTTTGCACGGGTCGGACGAAAAATTGGGTCGTTATGTCAAAATAGAGCGCGACGCTCCGAGAGAGCTTTTGTTCGCTGAACAATGCCACTGTGGGTTGGGACTGAATGGGGCTATGGTTCGTCACTTAATTTAGTCGTATATAGATATATATATATAGCTATAATGTTTTAAAGTGTAGCATTAGAAGTCTTGGTATTTTCTGCGGTAATGAACTTGTATTTGCATAGGAGTATATTCAGGGAAATACGAGTTTTCAAATTTTCATGTATAAAACAATCATGTGAAAATCTACTTTACATCTAAATGCTTGAATAAATGTTTTTGCTGTATTGATTTATAGAAATTTGCGGATAGTCTACAATAAGAAACAACAAAGCTCAGGTTGAAAACAATTGAATTTAATATTTGAGAGTATATTATATTGTTTGTTATTGGATTATTCTTCGACAAAATACACTCCACTTAACTACAAATCCACATCTGACAGATAAGCATAAGGGTAAAATAACAATGCATCAACTCGGCTGGCGAAATTCCTGACATTCGCAAAGCAAACAACCATTCTCTCACTCAAACTGAAAATCCAAAGGACTCTGAGCAAAAAAGCGCGAACGTTTTCAGCTCTTTACAATATATATGATTGCACTTTCACCGCAATATCGTTTTATAAAATTACCGGCTAAACGCTATCGCGCTCGCGCATCTGTCTGCTCTCAACGCTTACACACCGACCCCATCTCGACGCTCGCCGTTTAATCGAGAAAAACATTTGGCGCATCCTCGCAATTTCAATCGCGCGCGCGTATATATACTCGCGACAGATCCGCGACGCGAAAAAAGAAAGTCGCCGCAAGAGAGAAATACAAGGTTTGTGTATATATATATATATATATATATATATGTATACAATGTACTTGTATACCGCTGTATAGTAGTACTATGCCCCCGTTACAGTCAAAGATGCGCCGCGCGCACCGCGAAAAAAGTGTGTGTGTGTATATGTATATATATATAAAGTACGTAGCCAACCGCCCGCAGGCACGCGATGTAGGTATACATACGCACGTGAGCCACCTCCGCGCGTACATATGTGCATATAAGCATACCACTGTACATGCAAAGTCCGCAACCGATATAGCGCTCGGATAAAATCCAGGAAAACGAAGACGCATGCGAGAGCACGCGGAGAAAAGGCGATTTTTATCCAGAGGCCTCGGGCAGCAGTAGCAGCAACAGCAGTCGCCGCCACCGCACACCGGCGACGACAGTCGCGAAAGCGCCGCTCTGTATATATGTGTGTGTGGGTATATGTATAGCGCGTATATAGGTATACATATATATACACGTGTGTGATAGTGTACGGAGCGAAGCGCGGAAGCGCCGCGCGACGTGCCGGAGATTTAAACGCGCGACAGCGCATGTGCGCTTAGCGCGCTCCTGCTGCTGCTGCGGTGCAGGAAAACGTTACGCTACCGCTGCCGCCAACGCCGCTTGTGTGTGTGTGTGTGTGTGTATGTGCATGCGCCTAAAACGTGAATCACGGCTATTTACGGCACCGCCGCGATTTTCTTTTTAACCGTAGTAGATCGCGTGCTCATCATGCACGGACGTGTACACATATATATACACAGAGGCAGTTGCAAGCTATTATTTTTCGGCATTTCGATCGTTCTTCCTAGCATTTGCCTTTTGACTTGGCTCTTACAGCTCTCATTACGGAGATGAAGAAGAAAGAGAAGGAAGATTCACCTCAAAGTCGCGTTGAAAATTGTACACGCGCGCGTGTGTATATATATATATATATATATATATATATATATACACGTTGAAAGGCCCCCTTTGCGCGGCTTATGTAAACGATACGTGACTCGAATGCAGATTCGCCCGGTCGTTTATCTCGCGCGGATCTTTACGTTAATTGTTCTCTTTCTCTCCGCTCTCGATGGATTTTCGAGTACGCCGCGGTTCTTGTACAAACAGAGAAGCGCGTTTTCATTCATTTCCAAAGTAAGAGAGCCGAGGCCGACTGCATTTGCATAAGAAGAAAATCAAACGCGCGAGATAAGAGTGTGAGTTAAGAGTAAAAAAAACTGGATTACCGTATGCGTAGTATATACTTCGCGCGCGATGTTGAATTCGTAAGTTAGCGCGTTAGTATATAGGTAAAAAAGAAGCGTGTAATGTAACCGCGTACACACGGTACATGGTTTTTCTCACATTAATAAAGCGTCGATTCGCGGCGAGCTAGATATCTCGGGGTAATAAAATCACGATTTGTAGAGCAGCAGCAGCAGCCGAGGCGAGCGTCATCCCGCGAGGTTTTTTGCCATTGCGCGCACTTAATGGCGTTTTTCGAGCTGAAGAAACGTCGAGCAAACAGAGAACGCGTTGGGTATATTATAAAAAGTCTAAGATGCGCGTTTCGTAAGCGAAGTAGTACTAGTAGTAGTAGTAGTAATAGTAATAGTCGTGACGGGAAAAAAGTGTAACGCACAAGAGTGTTAAACGTCATTAGCACTCACCTTTAGTCAGTTTGATTGTGTATCGGCAACGGTGTCTTCGCGACACCTGTCGTTCCTGTGTCTCTCTAACTCTTGATCGATGAGAGCGGCGCGCACGGTGATCGATTACGCAATCACAGCATATGTATGAATACACGCGGCACTAATCCCTCATGTCCGCCTATACGCGTGAACTTCCCTTGCTGGTTGGCGATGGTCCTCGATGAATCCAACGTCACAAGTCCGGTGATTCGTGTCCGGTACCTCTAACCGATGTCGACGATCAAGTATATACGGGCCGGAAAATAAATCAAACCCCGAAACGAACAAAACCAAAACTATTCCCGAGTCCGTGGGCACTCCCGCTGACACATGCTTAAGTTCTCCTCGGTCCAAGTGATCGCACACAGTCTCCTCTCACCCGTCGTCAAACCGTAAACACACAAAACGCGGCTGGCAGCTTCCTTGTCACCCTTCCACACTCTGTATGGTCCCTTCGAACAACTGGCCTACGGTAGCGCTTGCACGCGGTACCGGTTCAGCAACAACAGTGGTGGCACACTATTCCGAAGTAACTCTTTAGCACGAATGATCCTGTCATGTGCACCTGTCATGCAGCCGCCGCAACGTGAAGCCTCCTCTGACCGATCGTGAGTGCACGTCGTCGGGAGGGACGCTCGCAGTGTAGGTGTCTCTTGCCGGTGAGAGTGAGGGAGGAAGGAAGTGGAGGGAGGGAGAAGAGAAAAAAAACGGAGCAACAACAGCAGAAGCACTCGAGTGCAACTGCATGGACCGCTAGGTTGAGCGAGTGCGCTTGTGCCGATCGATGTATCGTGTTGTGACGGCGAGTGCGGCAGCAGCAACACGAGTGTTAGTGCAGTCGCGTCGCAGGACGGGAGAGGACTGGCGCTTAACGATCCTCGACCTGTTGATCTGGAGGGAAGGTAACTCGGCTCGGCGCTGCGGTAGTGGCACCACTCGATTTTCCTCCGGCGGGCCCCCCGCTCCGCTAGCACGAGCTGCTGCTGCTCCTTCTCCGTGCGACGGGCGAAAAAGTGGGCCCGAGAGCCGGCCCTGCTCGCTCCGCCCATTGGGGCCCGCGCCACTAGCGGCGCGCCGGCCGAAACGGGCCGACCAATGAGCGCGGTCGGGGGGCGTGGCTTAGCGGGTCGCACGGGCCACGCCCAGCTCGACGCTAATCTGCAAGGCGCTTTTTCCGCTGCAGCGTTTGCAATGCACTTGCAGCAGCGTTGCATTTTGTCCTTTCGAGCGTCGGCAGTTCCTCTTTTCTTGTTCGCGCTCCTATGACCTCTCCCCTCTGCTCTATGGCTTTCGAGCGAGCGGTTGCAGTGCCGGGGAGAGATGCGTCTCAGTCGTCGTCGACGGTGCATTCACTCTCTCTCTCTCTCTCTCTCTCTCTCTCTCTCTCTCTCTCTCTCTCGTTCTCTCTCGCCGCGTGTGTATGCGCTGCTGCAGTGTACCGAGCAGCACATGCACAGTGTCTTTGCGAGCGCGGTTTCATTCCGGCGCGCCCGCGCCTCGACCAATCCCGCGACGAGAGTACATAGAAGAGAGAGAGAGAGAGAAAGAGAAGACTATGCGCTCGCACGCGGCTGCTTAGTTAGGACGCAAAAGCGTATTCATCTCGCAATTGCGCGACTGTGCACTTCCTGTTGCAATTCTCTCTCCCCTTCTTCTATCATAGCGTCGCTGGATTTATGCTTTTCCATGTTCCCATAGTGCTGCTCGCTCGAGCTCTACCTCCCTCTCCCTTCTCTTTCTTATTATCCGCAAATAAATTCGATTCTCCCTCTTCTCCTCTCTCTCTCAGCTTTGACTGCGCGCGCTCGCTTATCGGGCCTCTCTGTCTTTCCGTATCGCGCGAGTGTTTTGTGTCTTCGTTTATCACACCTCGGATCGTGCTTGACTCCCAACGTTTCTTCTCTCTCTCTCTCTCTCTCTCTCACTCGCTTGCTACGTCTCTCCCTTCTGGATATTGCAAGAGAGCGCGACGAGGGAGAAGAGATTTTCCGATCGACTTGGCAGATGTGCAGCTATAGCGCGGGACGAGAGGAGCAGCAGCGGCAACAGCAGCAGCAGCAACAGAAGAGAGAAGAAGGAGAAGGAGGTGGAGGAGAGGCTGCCGTAATGGCGGATTTATATTGTCGGAGAGCGGGATGCTGCGCGCCGATATGGGAGTCGCCGATATTCCTCCGCAATAGCGGAGAGGATGACCGAGCTCGGCGTTTTTTGCTCCTTTTTGCGCGCCTCGAGCCGCCGGACCGCGATACATACGCTCCTTCCTTTTTTTTGCGCGCGTTATCGTTTTTTCGCAAGTACTTTACTACTACTGTGAGCTCTCGTATATTCTTCTTTTGTCTGTGCATTGCCGATGAGGCGGATATTATTGGTGGGAGACACTCGCGCATGCCGGTGAGCCATAGCACGTATAATGCAGTAGCAGTGTAAGCAGCCAGCCGCTGTCCGCGTGGACGCAGATCGTCCTCGTCGTGGTCGTTTTTCTCCCAGATGCTCTGTCGCAAGTGTAATTTGCTCGCGCTTGATTGACGAGTTAATAGATCATTTTAAAGTTGTGCGAGACCGCGAGAGAGGACGGATTGACGTAATCAAAACGACTTTATTTGTCATCCAGGCGCGAGTCGCCGGTGCTTTTTGCCTTTGTGCCGAGGTGAATGATGGTCGTCGGGAATATCCGTTCGACGTTTTGTCTCGACGCGCTGCCCGCGCACATGCGCGGTATTCACACGCAAGGTGAACAGTTAAAGTGATTAGATTTAGAATTAAACAAGTGAAAATGATTAATGTCGCGATACTATTTAGCTTTTGTGGGGATAATGTAGCTGTAGCTGCGTTATACGAACAATCGATCGAATAACCGTGACTATTTCATCGTCGTGTGAAAAGGTTCAGAGATGTCCGGTGTATATTGGGAAAAGAGATTTCAATTTTCGAAAACAATGGCGTTGATATTCTACGGTGTTCATATATTATTACTTTCTTCGTTAAATGTTATAAGAGTCGGTAGATTGTCCGATTAAATTATTTTAGAAAATTTGTAAGCAATGAAGATACTCAACAGGTTAAATTCTGTTACAACTTTATTCTTACTTTAAAAGTGAAAAAGATCAGTAACAAAACATTTAAAATTTGATTGGTATTCGTGATTTTTCATTTATCTACATTAACAATGTACAAAGGAGTATCTACACGAAAAAAAATTATGATTGCAAAGAAGAACATTTGTTGTATAGCAAATCAAAACGAATTGATGAGTTTCTTACTCCAAAACAAAAATAATTTATTTATTTTATTTATTTAAAATAATAGACGGGCAATGGCCCATTATACAGAAAATACATAACATAGTTGCCAGTCGAAATACAAAAGAAAAAGGAAAGTATATATTTAAATTATACAAATTAAGATAAAGAGGATACAAGCAGTACTCATTTGTAACTTAATATGGTTTAAAATAATATTCATTCGCTTTTAATTTAAGTAAATTTAGATTATTAATTGACATAATTTGATTAGGTAAAGAGTTCCACATTCTAACGAGTCTAGCTACAGGGGAGTTAAATCCAAACTTAGCATACGCAAAGCCTTTATCGAGAGCGCGTGGATTTCTTAGTAAAAATAATGTTAATAATTGTTATTAATTTTTGTTTAACTTTAGTATAGAAACTAAGAGATTAATGAAAGAAATATTACGACAGAAGACTAATAATGTCATTAATGGTTTGTACGTAGCAAACGATAAATTATTGTCCGAGACCCGTTGAAAACCAGTCAATTTTTCAAAATTCTATTTAGGCATAGAAAATGTAGGGCTGGCAGAATATATAGTATGTGGTTAGTGAAATAATCACCGAAATGATGTGGTATGAATACCACATACACGCATCAATAATTTTTCAGTTATAATTTAAATGTAAAAGGTCTGGTTTGCGTGCGGTCAGTATGCAGTCTCTTCGGAACTCACAAATTTCCATCTACCATAGTCATTAGCAGCTTGTGAAGAGACCCAATAAAGGGAAATAAACTGAAGGCCAGAAAAACGGTAGCATGCTGTCCAAGCTACAACCTTTACTTTTACTTTCATTTCAAGACTCATAAAAGTAAGCAATAATGCAACTTTTGCAAATGCATGCACAAAGCCATGTTTAAATGTTATAAACAAACAGTATCATAGCTTGGATGAAAAATGTGTGGGCAGCTACTTTCGAATAACAAACAAATGTCAATACAATGAAAGTTGCAAGCTAGAAAGGTAATTTCTAATTACAACTGAGCGAGCGAGAAGTTTCAAAAGTTAAAAACTTTACGCGAATTCGGTTCTCCGAGGTTATCGAGGAAGATCTTAAACGCGGAGTGTACACACCGTTTAGTGGAAAAGTAAAAGTACGCGGCGCGCGTCCGCATTATGGAACTTGTCGCATGATGATCGAAACCACATTGTCGCTTGGAAAATTTCTAGCAAAGGAAAGTACAATAGATCCTGCATAACACGTGAAACGTAATTACCGCGGCACTGTGCGCGTACTACTCGGATTTATAATCTTACTGTTCGAAAAATCACAATGAGCGCCTACGCAGCGGCACACTTGGGACTTCTACTCTTGGTACGCGAATCCGTGCGTTTGGTTTTAAAGTCTTTTTCCATGCATAAAAAGAGAAAGTGAGGGAAAACAATTGAACTGATGATTTTCACGATAGAGATTGGTGTGTCGATTAAAATCGTCTAATGAAGGAAAAATCTTCAACACCTTTTTTCACGGGACAAAGAAGATCTTGCTAATGTAAATTAAAACATTTTTATTCGATCCTGGTTAACATAAAGTGCGAGTAGAAACTTAATTAGACTTTACCGCTGATCAGAAGAAGTATATATGAACATTGTTTTATTTACGGTTTCTGATAAAATGATTCTCTTTATTTTAAACATGTATATAAAATAAGCCAATCGATGTTAGATATTTCACGTTAAATGCCTGAATAATATAGAAAAACTTTATTATAAAAATTTTATTACAAGTTAACGTATATAATGAAAAAGTTTTTCTTGACACGTACAATTCTGAAATAGTCTTGTTTGACACGTAAAATTCTGAAATATTTCTACAAGACTTTGTAGGGAACTCTATGTTCAAAATGTAGCATTTTCTTTTGTTTGGAAAATTTATACCTGAGTGAATAGATACTGTAAATATTGTGGTTAGCCAATGTATAATATTTTCTGCTTGTTGAACAAAAGATTCTAGAGCAGCGTATAAATTTATGGCTTTCACCGTATTTATCGACGAAAATTTGTACCTTTGTAGAAAGAGTATTTCTTAATGTGCTAAACCGAAGGTATCATAAAATTCCAGGTCAGAACTACTTTCACACCTGCAATTCCATAGGCCATCCAGAGCGTTATTTCGGCCAATTTTCCACGTGGCTGAGGACGCATCATATTTACCACGAGGGCAGAGCGTTCTTGCAACCATTATAAATTATAAATTTAATTTCAAATCTTCTATTCTGTCCTAATGTAAAGTGATAATCTTTGCAGATCAAAATGTTTGATATATATATATAGAAGACTATTATTACCCATGATTGCTCCTAACAAAATAGGTTTTCTACTTATAAATAACTTGGCAAATGGATATAAGAGTAGCAGAAATTGTCTAAAATTAACAAAAGTATGATGTCTCTCTTGTCCTACAGTATTTAAGCATCACCACTAACCATTCATCACTACGGTTAACATACTTTTCGCACCCAATGACCGGTTCTTCACTTTTGCACCAAGGCATTTTTTTATCGACCTGGGCGTGGCCATGTGCGTCGTACGCATATACTTATAAAAAAAATCCCGGAAGTAAACTCATAGCTCGACGCGTCAATTGCCGGGAGAGCCTAAATGTTTTGCCGAAACACAGAAGAGGCGTCCAGTGTGCTCTATGTATACGTATAAACACGTGGTCTGAGTGGGGAGCTTGGGAACATAGAGCGAAGACTGAGGGAAGCTTTGGTGGGGAGAGGATTCGGCTGACACTGCTGAAAATCTTCCGGTATGCTAATAATGACAACATTCTTGATTGGCTTTTTTTCTTATTTCGCGCGAGAGTTAAGTCACCGGGTTGAAATGTTTACGGCAATTTCTCTTGGTAACGTCAGTTTCTGTGTAAAAACAGTATTGCTCGACGCTCGCTCCTCTCGTTCATCTTTTGTCGGATGATGTGCTGCGTGAATGGATCTTTTTACCGATCTTTCATATTGGACGCGAGGTGCGTAAGATACGATCGAAATGTCTGAGAACGCTGAGGTGTATAATTTTAGTTTGAGCAATCAAGTACTACCGAGTAATTATGGACAATAATTAGGTTATTAGAAATGTTTTGGGATGGTGCTTACTACTGAGTTCAATGCTTATTATTCGATGCCATATAGTTAGTGAGATAGTTTAGCTTTGAGGCAAAAGTTTATTTCTATTATTTTCCGTTATTATGATAATATTATATTGTTAACGAAAAATCATTTTATTATTCAAAATCTGGTAAAACTAAAATTTAAAGTTGTTTAATTTTAGAATAATCATATTTTCATTAACTTATTATAATTAATAACAATGAATCTCAAATTCAAATTACGAATACTTCATAAAATTGGATAGAAAAATTATAATGATTGCTTTAAATTTATTTTGCATTTATATTTTCGATCCTCTATTGTAGTAGTTAACGAAATAATATACAATTGAGTACCAGGAGACTTCAATATCTCTGAATAAAGGGCTGAAGACTAAATTTCCGAACGTTCCATTATCCTTACACATCGAAAATTATTAATCTTTTAAGAATCCATAGAAATTTTCTGTACAAGATGAGTCACGTCTTTGACTTAAGTTTAATCCAGCTATTTCTGCTCTTAAAATCGTGCATGCAGTACTTGAACAAAATCATAGGTTTTCGCGAGAATCGTTTAAGTATAATATATTCAATAAAATTAAACGAGGAGGGAATATTATTTTTATTATTCATATGAATTTTAGTTATGAAAATCAATTTTATACATAAATGAATATTTTAAAAACGGTTTACAATTTGAAAATATACAATGTTAATTTGTATTTTGCAGCAATTAAAACAAATAGGTCGAAATGTTCGTCATTGAAGCAAGTATTTATTTAGGAAAATTATTGACATAAATGTTACGTCAGTTTTGCATGTTGAAACAGTTTATTTGAAAAATCGTAACACGTATGCGTATAAAGCGAAAAACTTCGTTTTCTTCTTGCAAATATTAGTCGGCAGAAAAGTAAGTATGCTTTTTGTCAGGTATTAGGAGCAGATATTGACCCTGCCGAGGGTTAGCCAGCAAAAGAACGTAAAAAACACTGCTTGCAGACGCTCGTCGGACCTTTTGTACGTCATTTATGGACGTTTTTAAGGTCATTCGTCGTCGTAAAATCAAGTCCAGACAAAAACCGGCCCTAAAAAAGTATAAGTATAATCACCAAGAGACAATTTTACAGTTGTCAACCGCGTTTCTCTCGCTCAATATTACTTTCTCTTAATGTGTTAATGGTTTGACCTTAGTACATTATAGTTTTAAAAAAGCAACTTACCAAATACATATTTCAAATATTTATTACCAACATAAAATAATATTGTTGTTGCCACAATATAACTATTTTGATTGATATATAATAAAATGTATGATAATTTTATTTATGCACTTCAAATAAATATTATAATTTATAATAAAATAAGACATCAATGCAAATGACTTATATATACCATGTCAGTTCTCTTAACAATATTAAACGAATCGGGTATAAATTTGCAAACATTAACATTCTCAAGATAACGTGGATTTTAGCGTTATTTTTATTAATGAACATTCAGCGATAATATTTTTCGCAAAGGGGCAATATAAAATGATAAATATAAAGATAGCCTAGTGTGAAATTTAAGTCAGTTTCTATTTCGTCATCCCGCGTAGAAACTTAATGAATTTCACGAATTCGATATTCTCCCATTTGGTTGGGAGAGTAGTTCGACATAAATAACGATCCAGCGCTCGTTTGCGAATCACCACCACACTCCGGGATTGCTTTAAAGTATATCTAAGGCTTTTACAAGAGCTCGACTTTGCTGTTTGATTTTGTCAATTTGAAATAATTATGCAAATACAAGCGACGCGTCCTTATAACCCGTGTGGCTTTCGGACACATCCCAAGATCTTTTACTTTTTAAGTAAATCGTATAATTTAGTGCACTAGCTAACGGAATGATACCTCTTCTAATTTAGTGTCGACTTCAATTTCGTAGCCGAAATCAACTCGATTTCTAGTTTTTATAATTTCACATTCTTCGGAAATCGATTCAGATTCTTAGAAGATCGGATTCTTCGTCGCCTTTGAGGATCGGACGAATGTATCATTTTAATACAAATGAGTTATTTGACCTTTATTTTACGGCATAAAGCAGCTCCAAATGTTCAAATTTATCGTTTCCTCAAGAAGTCATCGATAGTTTCGTAAAGGGATTAGCAACATCTGGCATACATCTAGATGCGAGCTGAATTTATTATTATTCATATATTGTTGAAATTAGATATCGTAAATAAACAAATCTGTAGTATCAAAATGGAGTCCAAGGCTGATTTTTTTTCACGCTATCGGAGACAGTAAAAAATGTCTTCATATAACTCATTTCCACGTAGCATCGGGAACGTCTTAATTGACAGTCAAGTGGCTTTACAAATAGCGACGAAGAAAAAGATGCGTTAAAAATGGTATATTGTCAGATCCACAAAGGTCGAACTAATAATTTATTAACGCGGTGTCGAAAGCACAATGGGCAGCTGAGGTTGAATCGATTTCTAATTCGATATAAATCTTTCCATTTGCTTAAAATTTTATTCTCATCCTTTTAACCAAGAACGAAGAAAGAGATAATTTAGAGTAAACGTTGTATCGGCAAAAAAGAAAAAAAATTATAATAATAATAAATCGTTGGAGACCAAGACATGGTAGTGGCAGTTATAAAGATAAAGCGTGAATAAACCCCATAAACGCTTCCTCAAGATAAGAGAGCAGCTTCGAAATCTCCCGAATAAGTGTCTTAGTTAGCATAATGGATTTCGAGCCTCTACATGTCTTTATCGTAACGCGCGCGCGCCCGTATATTGCACAACTCATGCAAACGAAGATATTTATCTTCTATCGTGCTGGTAACAGGTCAAGAGAAGAAGAACAAGAGAGGTGACATCGGCACGTAAGGAACACGCTCGTGAAAATATTCAAATGTGCCCATTCGCGCATTAGGTTGATGTACGTGTATAAGCGTGCGCGCGCGCGCGCGCCATCGGCCACGATAATCTGGGAATTTATGAGAATTTTCGGAATAATTTGAATAAAAGGTGTGGTCGAATTGACGCGCATATGATCGCCTTTATATCCCTATTATACATTTCTGGCGAGTATATGCGGAGCGAGCAGCGGGAGTCCGGGAGAGGAACTGAAATTGAGTAAGCAAGTGTTTAATGTGTGGAATGACCGAAACGCGCGTGTGTATATATGTATGTGCGTATATATCTATGAGATGAGATGAACTGAGAAGAGGATATTATAGCAATAGAACGATATACAGGTGACAAACGATGAATCATTATATGGCATTCCCGATTATTCCTAAACGACTCGAGGGCGATGGACGCCATCGACGGAAATGAAGGGCAACTCTACTCTTTCTCTATACACTATTCGCTGACAGAGAAAAAGAGAGTATATACATATATACACTCACGCTCATGTACGAGTATGAGAAACTTTCGAAGAATTCTCGCGTGTGCGCTATGTGAAACGCGCTTACAAGCGCGACAATATATACGATGATGTTATAATCTGTCTGCGGTGGGACTATGGTGTCAAAGGTTTCGAGAAAGAAAGAGAGAGAAAGAGAGAGAGAGAGAGAGAGAGAGAGAGATAGAGAGATGTGTATTTAAAACGCATTATCATTATAATTTAATAGGCTGGTCGGCCTGCTTTTTTTTTTACTTTCTTTTTTCTCGCTGCTATATTGCACGCACGGTCGATCCGAATCAATTAGCAATTTTTCACCGGCGACAAACAACTCGAGATTCGCGTGACTCAATAACGGCTAGGTTACTAAACTTATTATTATTTTATTATCATCTCGAATGATCGATTGAAAATTGGCGTGACTCTACTCGCGTCTACGATATTTTTCGCATTTTAGGATTTTAATTTGTGTCCTTTTTTTCGCACGAAGGCCGATGTTTATGATTTACTTAATACGAGATATATAACATCAGATTTGAATTTCTACGGCTATCCACCATATACATATCGTTATATATTTAATCAGTTTTACATATTCGGTTCATAATTTTGTTGTGATTTCATTATAATATACTGAGAAAAAACGATTTTTTAATCAGATAAACTATTATATGTCAACGACAGATATATCGATATAGTTTCAACAGCTATAAATTATAGTAGCTAAGTTTTTGTACGGCAAGCAAAATTTTATGTTTAGAATTAAAAAGCCTTGTATCTAAATTAGCAGTAGTTATTGTAACAATTAACAGAAATAAAAGTATCCGTTTTTTCAAATTTTACTGTCGTAGTCATATAAAACAATATGTTTTCAAGTAAGTATTGCTACATTAGATGATAAACGTAAATACCTTACATAGTTTATATCGACAAGCACAACGTATTAACATTCGCGTCCTTTAGTAGATAGAAAATTCTTAGAAGGCGACTTGTACGATTAGACTAGCTACTGTATACGCGAAAAAATCATTTCAGTAAGCTGTTGAACACGAAGAATACACCGCAATATGCAGCCGAGAAAATCTATGCTATTCTCTTGCGAATAAAAATCAATTGTATCTAAGCGATTTTTTTCATAGTAATTAATATAACTTACAAGCCATTTGATAAGGAATTTGAAACTCTTGTAAAATACAGAATTAGTATGGAGAACTTTGAAAAATTAGAGTTGAAATAATTCTAAAATTATGGAGAATGTAATTCTTCTATTAGAATTGGAAGACTTGCTTATATTTGGTAAAATTTATTTTATATATAAAAAAAAGCTTTGAACATTTAAGTTTGCCCGAAGTTATTGAAACTAAAGATGAATAATTAGTATCGTTAGATAAAATTTCGAATATTGATCATTCTTTTATAGATTACGCAAAAAATCGAAAATATTATACTGTATAATAAAGATGAAAAATAAAAAATAAAATTTATTTTTATTAAATTCAATCTGTCTTTTTATTTTCCAATATTTTGTATGATCTGTACCATGTATGAATTGTAGTACAGCCTAGTATAGAAAATAAGATCATTATGAACAGCAATAAATATCAAGGAGCGCGGGAGCCGCTCCGAAGGCAAGTTATAGACGAACCTGAAGGAGCGACCCGTGCTATATTATACATTTAGTATATTGAATGAAGTTTTAGGCAAATTTTACTATATTAATTTAGTAAATTCTAATATTCACCTTACAGTAACCTTTGCTTTTCAAATAATTCCATGTATAGTATTTAAAAATATATTTTGCAGCTACCTCTGCTATAATTTTCTTTATATATTTCACTATAAAATAAGGCCATAGCCATATAAAGCAATATTTTATAGTACTTTTATGGTAAGAGTTACTATATTTTTTCTCAATGCAATGTCGCACCTTAGAATCATAAATCAGTCATGGCAATTGAGTCTTAAAATTGATTAAGCTTGATAAATCATTTCCTATAATATATCGGGGTGTTCTTTTTTTTAATTTTTTCGTAAATTAACTATGATATTATTATAAAGCCATTTGTAAAACATCGCTGGCGTTATTCGAAAGTATAGACGCACTCCTCGCAAACGATATCATTACGTTATATATATTCAACCTGTTGCGCATTATATACACCTCTCCGCACTACTCTATAGCACCTCAACAATATAACGAGCACGTATATGTATCGAATGTATAAAAATAATGACTGCGCTATTTTAATAAAGTAGCTGTATGCAGAGATATATATATATATATATATATATATATATATATATATATAGATACTCTGTCGCGAGAGAATGGCACATACGTGCAGCGACGGTGAGATCGAACTCGCTCTCGACGTGTGTAACATTGAACTAACGAGCCGCGCGCTCGCCGTGTAAATCCTTTTACTCCGCGACTGTCGGCGTTGCCGCGAATATCGACGAAGAAGAAGTAGAAGAAGAAGACGACGAGGGGAAGGAAAGGGCATGCATGCAAAAAGCGCCCACGCGAGAGCTAATGCACACATACATACAACGTATGCGAATGGAAGGACAGACAGGTTGCAGCAGTAGTTTGCGGACAAGCAGTGGCCGTGAGGAAGAAATATGTATATCGGGCCACATCAACGACGCGTTCGCGCTCGCATAGATCTTCTCTCTCTCTCTCTCTCTTTCTCTCTCTCTGTTTCTCTCGCGGCGAACTAATTGAAACGTATGGAGCAGCAGGCGCTATACCTATCATTATAAGGCCCGTTCGCGTATATGTATATGTATATATACGCTCGAATCAGACGGTGCCTTAATTGCACCGAGAACGGCTAACGGGTATACATAAGCCTTGAATGAATAATACCGATCGTCGCCTCTCTTCTTGCTCCAGCAGCACCGATCTTCTCCCCCCTCCCCCTCCTCTGTTATATACAGCACTAAGTGCTTTCTGATCACCGCTTTGTACGATCGCGACCTTCTTTCTTGCTCGCTCGCTCTCTGCTCTTCAACTGTAACGACATGTGAACTGGCGAAAAAACTGCCGCGAGATCTTTATTCTAACATCTTTCACATGTTCCAGATAATCGAGCCAGATATCTTCTACCTGTATAGCGCGGTACTGTCTGTGTATGTGTGTATGTGTACGCGGCTACTACTTGCATCGATTCATTATACCAAATTACAGGTTTATTCCTCTGATGCCTTCGAGCCTTTTTTGCCCTCCTCCTTCTGTACTACGAAACTTTTTTCGTACTCTAAATTGATGATAATGCACTGGTGTAGAGTGTCTTGTTGAACAAATTTCCAAATTGTTTCACATATATATAGACAAATTTAACGGTTCTCATTGTGTTCTTGATTATATAGGTATAGTATATTATATAGCACAGTCACTTTTTTTTCAAATTTCCGATGAGAAGACGATAAAAAGCTATCTTCTATATATATGTATATAAGAAAGTATGAACACACGCGCTCGTAAGCTTGTATTGATATGCTAATGAAGAAGTTTCGTTCGATTGTAAACGCAGTGCGCTTATATTGCGTAATAAAAGTCGGTGTACAAGATCGCACACTACTACTGCACCTTGTCTCGCCATTGAAATTGATATACATTATAGAGTCGAAATAAATCCTGTGGCTGACCCATCGCACGAAATTATATCTAATTAAAAACTTCTTGCAACATACATATACACGCTACTCGAGCTTGCGTAATTTTCAATCATTAGATGCGTATTATATAGAATTAATTTGAATAAACGAGTGAAAAATCAGGGAATCACGAAGATATCATGTAGGCAATAAACAACTTGCCGAAAAGCGAGTGACAGAGAAAAAAACAACACCGATATTTCGTGATATGAATCTATTAAAAGCGCGAGAGAAGCGTACGTGCTCTCGCACCTTCCGCGCGACCGTTACAGATTTTTAGCGCTTTCGAAAAAAACCCAGGCGCGAGTTGGCGCGCGGAAATTCGAACATCGTCTCGCGCATAAATTACCACTCTCGGAGCGCAAGAGAAGATCTAGGAGAGAAAGACATAAACGCGCTCGTGTGTATATATACACCGGCGCACTCTTAACGACAGTTGCGCTAGTTCACACTTGGAGGTTACACTTTCATAAAAGATATATACCCGCGGCGTTATATGCTCTTCGTTCTCTCTCTCTCTCTCTCGCTCTCAGGGACGCTTGCTCGCGCGTGTGACTTTTACTCTATACTATACATGACCTCTCGAATGTGCTTGCCCCCCTACGGGATGATCCAGATGATTAAAGAAAGCGAGAGCGCGCTAGCCGATAATGAGCGCTGATGATTCGTAATGGAGGTGACATTTGACGAGAACGTAAGAAAGAGAGAGAGAGAGAGAGAAGATTGCGGAGGCTCGTTAATGCGCGGCCGCGCTTCGAAATCCTCCTCTCCTCTCTGACCGTGAGCGTTTACACACACATATATACAAGTACGCGCGAGAGCAGCTACTATATACGCCGCCGCCGCAGCAGCAGCAGGAGCAGAAGCAGCAACTACCGCCTTGTAACAGCGCGCGCGCACACGGCAGTCACTCACAATGCCGGGATCATTAAAAGTCAGGTGCTTTGATGAATAGACGAGAGCGAGCGAGTAAAAGAGAGAGAGAGAGAGAGAGAGAGAGAGAGGGGAGAGAAAAAAGAGTCAGGAAGAGAGGTTGCCGCCGCACCGCGCGCGCGCGCGCACGGCGAGATGATCGAACGATTTCTGTGTGAGTGACAATGGGAAAAAAGAGGAGTAGTTTAATGATATAGTTTCAGCGATTAATTTTAATGCGCGTGCTCGCGTACACTCGCGCGACCAACCGACCGAGCTGCTGGCTGCTTGGCTTTCGAATCAAAATTCTTGCGCGTAAGCACAGGTGTGAGCAACGTTGTGTTATACCTCTGTGTAAGCAGTATCTATATAGTAGTCGCGGATGCTGCTGCTGTTGCTGCTGCTGCTGCAATTTCGAGAAACGTATAAACAATGCTTTCTCTCGTATACATATATACACATATATACATATATATATATATATATATATACTTGCGCAGTGTGAAAGTTGCTCTTTAATGCCGGGCCTTTATCTCTATAAATCATTATTTTATTGTGACTTGCTCTCGCGTCGTTGCTCTTCTCTGCCTGCCTACGTGTGTGTTACGACACATTCGCGCGATATATATACAAGCGCGTGCTACCACTTGTTATGCCGCTCGAGTTTACTTTGACTTTGCTGCCTCGCACAAGAGAGCGAGAGAGAGAGAGAAAGAGATTCGTCCTATAAATCACGATTTCATTACTGGAATATAATACCGGCTGGGGTTATTATACACATACATATGTGTACATGTGTGGATGGATGGATGGATGGAACGCGAGTGTATATATATATAGTGGTCCAGTTAATGACCGGACGTGTCTCTCTGGTATCTCTCAGCCAGGGGATCGAAATAAGAGGAAAGGGTTTTCTACGATTGTTAGACATCATCGCGGGTAAAAAGTGTTATACTCGCGTTGAGGAATCCTATGCGTGTATATAAAAAATGCCCAATTCATCGTCGTTACGTATATACAAAAAGCTCAAGGTATATATAGAAAAGAGTTGGTTCTCCTTAAGCAAATTAAAAAATGTATATATATAGCCTATCCCGGTGATTAAGTATACATACCTCAACGGGCCATTAGGTGTGGAAAACAAAGTCGCGTTGCTTGGTTGGTCGCCGTTATAATACCCGAAATACAAATGTATATACATAATACGCGCAGTATATAGAAAGTGTGACTATATACACAAATGCAGTATAGTGCCTCGAATTGTTACACGATACACCGGTGAAATGTGTGTGTGTGTGTGTGTGTGTGTGTGTATATATATATATATATATATATAAGCATCTGCCCTTATCTCACTACATATACATCGTTGCCCGGTCTATAATCCGGGTTCGATCGCGTATACTGTGTATATGTAGTGCGTCGTCGCGTTGCTCCGCACGCGCCTATTGCGAAACGAAAACATATATACACACACACACACACACGTATATACACACATGTATTTATATACACACATACACACGAGCGTTCGACTAATTACTTTTTCGGAACCATATAGACGAACGAGCGCGCGCGGGCTCGACGTGCAAAGGCACCGCGCGCGTTCTCGTCTTGGGGGCAATTTCGACACGATCGTATTTTCATAAGTGTTCCCATTACGGACGGGCCTTTGACGCGTGCGCGCGCGCGGGGCGCTGTAGAAGAGGTGGTGGCGAAGAAGAAGGAGAAGGTAGTATAGAAGCAGCAACAGTACACTTGTGGATCATCCGCTCGTCTAGAAAAGCGCTTCTTCGGGGATCTAATAAAATGTCGAAAGAGGGGAGCATCGTAGTGTTGGCCATAAATAAAGTGAGATGTCCATTTGTAGAAATTAAGCGATAGGAACTGGTTTCTTCATCTGTCCCTCTCTCTCTCTCACTCACTCACTCACTCTCTTTCTCTCGCTTCGGTCCGGGCAATATTTCGACTTCTCCTCGCCTCTAACGCTTTTGACCTCGCACGTATATATATATATATATATATATATATACACATGCGACCATTTATGTGTGAGCCCCTCCTCTGTGCGAGTATAGCACCTCTTGTCCTTCTTCGTTCACCGATACGAGCGCGCGTCCGCGTAAAGTAAGTATGTGTGTACTGCTCTTGAGGGTCCGATCTATGCCGCGGATTACTAATGAGCTTTCGGGAGATTTTCCGGCGCGCCCGATCTTCTTAGGCAACGTATAGTGAGCTCGTATATATGTATACTTGTATGTGATGTATACGAAGGTTCTCGCTTGAAATTTAGATTGAAGAAGAGCCAAAGCGGTACATATATATATTTACCGAAAAGGAAATCTCCGATGCAGAGTGCGCCGAGGAAGAAGAAGCGAGTGT
>JAYJLV010051594.1:0-19703 GCA_036873485.1 Torymus texanus
TCTTTCATCTCTCTCTCTATATAAGACTCTATACTCTAAGTCGAGTGCGTGGACTCGAAGTCCGTCTAATCTCAACATACATTTATTTAATCCAAGTAGGAGAAATTTTTTGTAGAAAAAATTCGTTTTAATGATCCTTAATTAGAAGGATTGAAACGAAAAAAGCTTATTTGTCTCCAAATTTTTGGTCGCTTTTTCTTCTTTCCCGTATTTTGTCAACTGCTGGGAAGCTAGGTTATTATTTTCACTTAAATAATATATTAGAGGGGCTGATCTATTACTTATTTTGATTATTTGATTCTTTAAACGAATTTTATATTCCATTTTAAGCGTTTGTACTGTTAATTTTCAAATGGAAACATTATTTTCTTAAAAAAGTATTAGGAAATGTTTAACTTCTAATGTAAATTCTTCGCCAAAAACAAAACCCCAACGACCTACATACGTGCATCATTTGAGTATGCAAGTAATAAATATTTTGTTACAAGTATACAAATAATTCAGAGATTATTAATGGGCCAATGATGCAATCAATAATCAATCAATCAATCAGACGAACAATCAACTAATCAATTGCCGCATGATTGGATATTATTGTTTCGTTAAGTTGGTGTTAAATAATAGCTCAACATTTCAAAAATATAAATGTAAAACTAGTATAAATTTTTGATTATATAAATTATATTCTAGGTCCATAGCAATTTGGACGTGATTTTCACTTAATTAGTATATTTTTCTTATTAATGAGGTATTTGCCAAAGTGCAATGAAGCATCATTAGCCTTAACACATTTTGCGCTTGACTTATGCAGATGGCTCCTACAAGTTATGTTGACGTTTGTTGTTTTTCTCACGACAAATTGCACATTGATCTTTTGGTCGCAGGTAAGTATAAAAAGAGGTTTCATAGCAATGTTTAGCATACTCAACGAAGATGGCTTTCAAAATCATTGTCTCTTGCTGCCTTCTGGCTCTTGCTTCTGCTGGTAAGGAACTTATACATAAGTTAGTGACAATAAATATATAAAATATTGCTTTAAAATAATACCGAATTTTTCTAAAGTAATTTTTGAAAGAAAATTTATTTGAACTATATTATAACTAATTTTAAAAATTCGAAAATTGTGATTTACCATTCTTATCATACAAATTGTGTGTATCATTTTAATAAAATTATTCAACTCATCTACAAACGATTCATCCTAACTGTCTCATAACTATATACTAACAAAAACTTTTTCCATGCAACTGTAAAGTCACTTTCCACATTACAGTTCCTCAAGTAGCTGAACCAGCGAAGCCTGACAACCGCATAATCGGTGGGCGCAATGCCGTTGCCGGTGAATTTCCCCATCAGGTATCAATGCAGTCTGGCGGCCGACACTTCTGTGGTGGTACCATTATTAACGAACGCTGGATCCTCACCGCGGCTCACTGCATCCCTGCTGGACGTGGCAACATTATCGTCAAGGCCGGTAAACTTAACCTCAATGTTGTGGAGAGCACTGAACAAGTGGTCCGTGTGGAACATAGCATTTCGCATGAGCTTTACAGGGGGTGAGTACTAGAAAACTTAACAGTGGAAAATAACAATGAACTAGGAAAAAGTTGTGCGAATAAAGTTTAAAGTCTTTTACGATCTTTTTTCTATATACTTAGATGAAGCATTGAATCCTGTAAAGAATTTGAGTAATTTTGAATAGCCTAGATACGAGTTTGGGATCGGCTCGTATTGCAAGACATTTCTTTATACAGTGTTTGAATTTAATTACAATTCAATTCTTAATTGTTATTAATCATAATAGATTTAAATTCCCGTTATTAATATACGTACGCAAAAGAAAAGTTCTAGTTTAGTTTCTTATTTGCTTGACATGTATAGATTAAATTTTACGACAGTCTATTTTCCGCATGATTCCCACAATTAGATATTTATATTTATAAATAGTTATGTATCATTTACATTTTATCTAAATTAAATTTTGCCTTCACTCAACAAATATTATAGTTTAAAAAAATAATAATGTAATGTTGATATAATAATATAATTTTGATAACAGATAACGAATAAACCTAATATTTAAAGCCCTATTAATAATATTTCTATAACAATTAGGATGTTATTTGATTACTTAAATGAGAATAACAAATAATTAACTCTTTTGTTCACACAGTCGATTAAAGATTAGAATGCAAGGTTCATTTTACAACAATGTATATGGCATTACAAAAAAATAGAATCACCCTTTTGTTATAGTGGGATTTGAATTGGTTACTTTTTTGTAAAAGAGTTTCTTTATTTCGATAAGGCTCTATGAAAGGATTTCATTTGAAAAGGAGATTCTCCTTTTTCTAAAGAAGTTTTAACTTTTTTGACGTAGTAAAAACTATATTTAAAATATAATGTTATTCCCACCACGAGCAAAAGTTTTTTTTACTTATTTTATAATACTATTTTAGCATTTCCCAAAATCAGTTGATTTAGCTAATGCAAAACGCTTAGATTAACTATAAAATTTTTTTATTTGTCAAAAGTTCAAAACCTTTTAAATCAACATTCTCTTTTAAATACATTTAAAATTTTGCATATATTCTTTTATTCTTAACCCAAACTGAATAGTATAATCAAACACGGAAAAAATAAAACAGTAAAATCAATTGTATTAATGAATTAATAATTCCATTTTTCCGAACATGGAAATTCTACACTTAAGAAAATGGAGATTCTACATTGCAAAATGGATTACAAAATTTCAAAATGGGAATTCTACTTTTTAAGAATGGAGATTTTACATTTCAAAATGGAAATTATACCGATATTTTTGAAAGTAAAACGAACTTGCTACTTTAGAGTCAAATCAACTGTTGGAAATTTAGAATTTACTGATTATCTTTTCCGTGAATATATCTTGTATATTTTCTATACTAATTTCTTTCATTCCTCGTACAGTGAGGTCGGTCCCTACGACATAGCTCTACTGAAGCTCGCGACACCTCTGCGCTTCACCCAAAATGTCAAGTCGATCGCCCTGCCAGCCCGTAACAGTGAGCCCCGCGGTTCTGCTGTCCTGTCAGGCTGGGGTTCAATTTCCAAGACTCACCAGCCAGTCATGCCTGCTGTCCTGCAAACCGTCACCATGAATCTTCTCGATGCTAATACATGCAAGGCCACTTTCAGTCGTATCAATCCACTTTCGGGTAACTCCATTCAAGCCTCCAATGTCTGTACCAGTCCCGGCAATGTGGGACTATCCGCTTGCAGCGTGAGTATCGTTTGATTTTTAGTTGTAGTATGGTATTACAGTGGGTGTATCAAGGTTTGACGTTTAAAAGTTTTTATGTCAATGGAGGATGTTAAAAAGTAGTCAAGTTTTGTAAATAACAATATTGACTGGGAAATATTTAAAAGTAAATATAAAATATGGGTTATTAAATAACATGTATAAAATAAAATGGAAAATGGTTTATGTGAAAACAGGGCACAAGATAACTATTTTATAGCCTGCTCGATTAATTTTAATAGTAGAAATTTGATTGTTTAATAAGTAATAAACTATTTCTTTATTTATTTTTTTCCTTTAAGGCTATTTCTGTTATAACAGATATATGACAATTAACTATTTCTTTATTATATAGACTAGTTTTATTTAAAAACATTTTGCATTATAGGGTGACTCTGGCGGTCCGCTGATCTCCGGCTACTCCAACAGTGGCAGGGAAGTCGTCGGAGTAGTGTCTTGGGGATTCATTCCATGTGGTTCTCAAGCTCCCTCCGTGTACACTAAAGTGTCATCATTCATCGACTGGATCTCAAACAAGATCTCAACCAATTAAATAATTTATATTATGTATTCATGTATATGTAATATTTATTTAATATTTAATTTGTTCTAATAAATTATTATTCTAATTAGATAGTTATTGTTCTTCTTCGACGTATATTGCTTATATCTACATTTTTCAGTGATAACAAAACGTGGAACACTTGAGTGTAACTTATTTTTTATTAATTTAGATTTGATAAATTATTGGAATCCAAGAAAAAGATCTTTGCTTCCTCCTAGAGGAAGGTTTGTGATAGTAAAAAAAAAAGTTTCTGAGATAATGTGTTAGGGATATTATTTAGCAAATTTGGAATCGAAATACACTATTTTTAGAAAATGTCCGTATGGATGTGTGTGTTTGTATGTAGGGGAAGGTGGGGCGTTATGGGTATTTCATGGGACGATATGTGTATTTTTCACTATTAATCATATTAATCGAACTCTGAGAAAAACGGTAACAATTTAACGGCAACACGTTTATATTTATATATATAGTTATATATAGTTATATTAATGCAAAGATATTGAAATGTATTAATCTGAAGAAAGCGATCATTAGAAAATCCATATCACCTCATGCAGTTTGGAGGTGGGGTATTATGGGTTTCCCGTGTAAATCAAATGGAGTCAGTCGGCCATATTGAAAACAAATTTTAAGTGGGGCGCTATGGGTACTTTATTTTTTAAATTATTTACACTCGACTATTACAGTTTTTACCATTTCCAATACATTTGTTATAATTTCAACTATAATCAAAAAAATTTCCAGTCAAAAATAGTTTCTCATTTTTTAAATATCGCCAAAACATATATCGCCCCACTGCCCATATTACCCCACCTTCCCCTATGTCCGTATACGCTGATATCTCATGATCCACTGGAGCGATTTTAACGAGAGAATGACCATTTTTTTAGATTTTGCTTCCACAGTTGGGGTTAATATTCTATTTTTGTAAAATTAATTTTTTATAGCCATTTTTTAATTTTCAAAATTTTTATTTTTCATTTTTTTAATATTTAGACCAAGTATTGTATATACAAGGTGTCCCATTTTAATCACCCACCGCCAGTAATATGTACTCGGAGAAAAAAATGATAAATACAAAAGTTTTAGGGTTCAAAGGGGGCCACCTAATGGTACCAACGACTTTGACCTTAAAAGATTTTCAAGGTTATTTCAAGGTCAAAGTATTTTTTTTATGGGAACTGCTATTTTTGACCCCAGAAATGGAAAGAGCAGTAATTTTTTTTCACTCTGATAAGTGTTTTTACTTTTGTCTGCGTGACTCTTAAGTGTTTTTGGGATAAATTTTCGGTATTAAAAGGTATTTAACTACTTAAAATTAAACCAATTAGTTTAAGATAGTTTCGGGGTGATAATTTAATGGTTTTGTTATGAGTCAATTATAAATGTTCAAATAACTTTTTAGTTTAGTCAATTTGGAAATAGTTTCATTTTTTCAAAAAGTAATAACAATACTGTACCTAGAAATAGGTATAGTTAGTTATGTTAAATGTCACTGTCACTGTACAAGTAAAGACAGTAAGTATTTCATGTATAAATGTAATATTTATAATTAATCAATTTTTCACTCATTTCCGTCCAAATTTCTTCCGTTATACCATACTCTTCTTTGAGATGGCTGATTACACTCCACAGGAGATTGTGAATATAATAAAAGTTGTTGGCGAATGTCATGAAAATTATAAGGATTCAGAAAGACGCTATGCGGAAAGATATCCGAATGTCCGTCACCCAGATAGGAAAACCATCAAAAGATTACTAACGCGAGTTGAACAAGGGTCCATGGGTCGGAAGAGGCGCAAAACTGCGAGCATATTGTGCTGGGTGTGCGAGCTATTATTGCTGAAAATTCCAACATTTCAACACGTGGTGTCCAACGAATGCATGGTGTTCCCAAAACAACAGTGAATCGTATCCTAAAAACATCTACATTTCATCCCTACCACGTTCGCCTTACACAAGCACTGGAGGATGAAGATTATGCACAGCGTTTAAACTTTTGTCGATGGGCACATAATCAGAATATGTAGGGACACTTTCTTTTTTGATCAAGTACTATTCTCAGATGAAGCAAAATTTGATAATATGGGTGGTATCAATCTTCATAATGCCCACTGTTACGTTGAGAAAAATCCACATTGGCAACGAGATCATCGAACCCAGAGACGTTGATCAATCAATGCGTGGGCAGGTATAGTTGGAGATCATTTTGTGGGACCTATCTTTTACAATCAAAATTTGAAGGGTCAATTTTATTTGGATATTTTGGAAAACCAGCTACCTCTTCTATTAGAAGATATCCCACTTATCTTGAGGCGGGATATGTGGTTTCAACAAGATGGAGCTCCTCCACATCGCGTTCGATTAGTCAAGAACTTCCTCAATGATAAATTTCGTAATCGTTGGATTGGCATCGGCAGCCAAGTACACGAGTGGCCACCTAGGTACCAGATCTCACACCTCTTGACTTTTTTTTGTGGGGAGTAGTCGAAGGCAAAGTTTTTGCACGACCTCCAACAATCTTAGAGGATATGAAAGAAAGAATTGTGGAAGCTTTCCAATCCATTTCAGTGGAAAGATTAAGGAATGTTCAAGCAAGCTTCCGAAATAAGGTGTAAATATGTATTAGAGAGAACGGACACTTGATCGAACATTTGCTGCCTTAGATTTTAAAATATCAAACGGTTAATTAATCGGCCCTTTTCAGGGCCAATGATGTGCGAAATCCTTTCGGCAACCTCCACGCGGTGCAAATTGGGTAATGCCAATGTCGAGGGTAGTCTTTTTACTTTTCAATTCATTTGAGAGAGAAAAAATACTTTTAAATTCCTAAGTAACTCACAAATAAGAGTACACATCTAAACGTAAAGTCATCTGCTCTACTATTTCTGAAGTTAAAAACCGTGGAATCTACTTTAAAAAATTAATATTATGCTTTTAACATTTTACATATCTGAACGTAAAATTTTCTGCTCTTTCCATTTCTGGGGTGAAAAATAGCAGGTCCTATTAAAGAAAACCACTTTGACTTTGAAATAACCTTGAAAATCGCGTTCAAGGTTAAAGTCGTTGGTACCATTAGATGGTCCCCTTCGAACCCTATAACTTTTGTATGTATCATTTTTTCTCCGAGTACAATTTAAAAAAAAAAATTCGATAGCTATATTTCATCATAAGTTATTGATGGAAACGTAATTTTTTGTAAATAGGTTATATTTCAAATTTAAAAAAAGATATTAACATGAATATTTTTTTAGTTATAAAGGATATTGTGTACTATAACTTACTAAACTTTTAGGTTTTTTTATTCATTATTTTTGGAAAAAAAATAATTTATAAAAAAGTGATTTTTTTGTTGTTGTATAACTAGAGTAAAATTGGCTTAATCACTTTAAAATTCCTTCTAGGGGTAGATTCTATATACCAATCGAGACAGTTCTTTGGACAAAAGGATTGATCCATAAATTTTGGAGATATTTGAGGTTAAAATTTTGTTCACTTTTTTTTTTTAAATTGTAATTTCTCGAGAACGGCTCTATGTATCTGAACGGGATGTATATAGCACTCGAAAGAGAATTAAATTACCTATACTTTCTAAAAAAATTAATTATCTAGCTATCACGGTTCTTTTGTTATTAACAAAAACGTAAAAATTGAAAAACGAAAAAAATGAGTTTTGTATGTTCAACCATTACGAGAGTAAAATTGTCTTATTCGCTTCAAAATTCATTATAGAGATAGATTATCGATTATTATTGGCCGAGTTCTTTTGGCAAAATGATTGGTTCATAAATTTCAGAGATATTTGAGGTTAAAATTCTTCTAGACATTTTTTTAAATATATTTCTCGAGAATGGCTCTATGTATCTGAATGGGATGGGCAGCATTTGAAAGAGAATTAAAATATTTATATTTTTTAAAAAGAAAAATAATCGATCGAATCGTCAAACCATAGTTCGTGAAAAACGATGCTCTTGTATGCGACCTCGAATCCTTCTCTGGATATTAAAAGACAAATAAAAACAAGCTTATTCTCTAGCACGACACTACACGAATTCACACCCCTCGCTGTTATTTATTTTCTAGTTTTAAAATAATATAATTTTTTCGTATGACATTTTTTTGCAATCAATCTCAACATGCAATAATAACAAAATATTCAATAAAATGAATATATTGAACTAGCATATGACTAATATTTATATAGAACCATTTATTAATAAAATCTGAATCAAAAATTTTCTATGGAATAATATATAATTATATTATAATTTTTATAGAAATATAATAAAAAATAAAATTGCTTCCATACAATAATTCTCCTTGTAAACTCAATCAAAGCACAATTTTAGATTCTTTTTTTATTTCGACCCAATGTACGATGTGATGCCGTTGACCATGGACTTGAAGAAGAAGAATTTGATGAAGAATAATCCTCCATCAGAGTTTGTAGTTACTATTGCTTTCTATTGTGAACACTTATACAGAAATTAAAATCACAAAAAATAAATTACAAATGGAACAGCAATTAATAGCCATGAAACAATTACAAGTTATAATATTCTCCATAAAATATTTCCAATTTTTCGTGAAAAATTTATTTTTTGAATTTTAATTTAATAAAAGGAATCGATAAATTAGTTTAAGGAAGCTAAGTGCCAATGAATTGGCAGCGGTTTTTTATTAATCAATACGAACTTTGATATTCACGTAAAGTAAAATAAAGAAAGTGGCTGTTATTCTTACATTTTTTAATTTAACAATTTGAATGTGAATATTATTACAAAAATCAACTAATTTATAATATATACAATTTCTAATCTTATCTTTATATTACAATACATTACAAAAGATTTTAAGGAATTAGTTTTCATTTCTTGGAAATACAGAAAATATAAAAAAATGATAATATTATGCGGGAAATGTCATTTCAGTCACATGACAGAACTAAAACACAAAGCAATTAATAGCCATTAAATCACCAAGCAAATCTCAATGATGACTTTAATTGCACTTTGGCACGACATCCGCAGAGACAAATTTCGTTTCGTAAAACGAATTATTGCATGTGATAAAAATTCGATCGTAATCTTATATTTCTAAAATAATTAAGCATCCTGTTATTCAAGAAATAATAATTTTAGAGCTGCTTCTTGATTTGTTTTTTCCCATTAGTTTGTAATTTTTGCAAAAGTATAAAAAGCAGTAGTTTCTCTACGCTTACTACAGTCAAATTCAGCAAAAGAAGTTGCAAATCCTGAATTGAAAAATGTTGAAGTCAACACTTGTTGTCGCTCTTTGCGTATTTGCTGTGAGTAAAGACGAATTATTGTAAAACTTTATAATCTTATAATAAATATTTAATAGATACGAATGAATATAGCAGCAGCAGCAAGATAAGAATAAACATTTTTTCATATGTTAATAAATAGTTGAGATAATGTTAACTATTATATTGTCATATGTTAACAAATAGTTTGTAAGATAACTTTTTTCTGAACCTGTAATAATCAATGATAAAAACTTTATTTTAGCTTGTACAATGTACGTTAGCGGAAAAACAGGAACATCACCGAGTGAGCATTATTATATTTTTAATTAATTAACGCGAATTTGGTGATTTTATCTTTTAACAATCTTTTATTCTAAAAATACAAATTGTTTATAAAAATTGTAGTCAGGTCGACAAGTCCCATCAATGGCATCCATGGCTTCGATGCCTCAGCAAATGGCAAGTGCTGCTGCTAATGTGGCTAAAGGTGTTGCCAGCGGTGGTATGGGTATGCCTCAAATGCCGCAAATGCCTCAGGTAAAGTTAACAATTTTTTATATCAAATGAAAACATAAAGTTTCTTGACTTTAATTTTATATTCTAGATGCCAGGTATGCCTCGACAAGGATAAACCTTCTACGTTAAACAATGCAAGAAACAATATCATTATATGGTCAATTCTATGTTATTTCTATATTTGAAAATAAATTTATTGGCATGAAACATACTTGTTTATAATATTATCCCTTACATTTCCCTTCAAATAATTTTGTATGACTTGGAATATTTAATAAATAGAAAAAAGCAAAAATGTTTTTATACAAAAATGAATATTATGTAAATTCATGCACGACGTATGCAAATAAAATTAAACCAGTGTATATAATTGATTTGAATGACTAACTCTTGTGAACGCTTTAACATCCAAATTAAACATAACAATCGAAAATTTATTTTCATTCAAGGCTATAGATAATTTTTTCGTTTACTTTCAAAATATTGAAACTTAATGACATATAATAGCCAAGGAAAAATCAGTGTTCCACGTGACTGATTATAAAGAATACTCTTATCTAGGGCTCCACGACACTCGATACTTATCGAAAATGGAATTAAATACATACACGGCACTAACATCTTACGTGATGATACGCATTAATTGTTATGCAAACAGCTATAAATCTTTCAATAATGACAAACAATGTTCAAATACGTATAATTTACTTTGGTTCAACGTCAGATATTTTAGAATTAGTAGACCAAGATTACAGTAAATCATAAATGTAGGATTTTTTATTTTTCTCTCAAACATATAGTTAATTCTAGAAATATATAAATATATAGTAAAATTTAATTATCTAATTTTTTATAATATTATGTTTTATAAATTTATTTGTAATATTTATAATTAATATTACGTATTGCTTTTACAAAGAGCTTGTAATGGTGAAACTTTTTGACTCTGAGTCTGTGTGTACATGCGTGCGGGTGTGTGCATGTGTATGTTCCTATGCGTCTGCATGTGTATGAATTATTTTTCATTACGTATATCAATATTACTAATTTTTTCGATATTTTTATTTAAATATGTTTATATACTTATGATTATTTCTTTTCTTATAATCTAAAGAACTTTTAATGGACAATCAAATTTTTTTCCAATTTTGTATAAGCACCTAAAACATTTAACCAAGTCACCTACAGCCACCATTTTATTAAGTACAACAAATCAGAAAATAATCTACCGCCAAAATTATATAGTTTTTTTCAGTGTCACCCGATACAAGTACTAATTATGCCTATCGTGCTGTACAACTTTGGTAATTGACGTATTCGGTTAATATGTCGTTCTTAAGAACGTATGTTGAAGGTGATTTGTATGTGTTTTTAATGTTTTAAGGTTTAAGGAATCATGACATATTTACTAGTTCCACATTAGTCCCAGAACAACAATCTAAAATTTTAGAGCAAAATATGCAACCGTTCTAGAGTTCCAATCTTTTAAAAAATTAAAAATTTTGAATTTTTAACTCAAAAGCTTGAAACTTTTAGACTTTTACAATATTCAAAATGTGAAAAAGGTGTGTGCGACAAGGTTGATTTCACCCAAAAAAGGTTAAAAGATTTATTAAAATATTATCTTGAAAATGGCACTATGATGAAGATGGAATGAGATCGTTAACAAATATTCTGTGTAAAAATACTGAAGAAGCGCTCTTTTCAGTATTTTTTCAGTATTGTATTTCAAAATATTGATACTAAAAAAAATTTGTATTGATGAAAACATAATTTTTAACAATTCTTCTTGGAATTTATAAATTTTTTCCCATATAATGTTTTATACAATAAGTTTCAAGTGTTTGAGTTAAAAATTTATAAAGATTGAAAAGTTTTCAAAAAATTCAAAATTTTGCTCTAAAATTTTATATTTGTGTTCTGATGCTAATTTGGAACTAGTAAACAAATTTTAAGTAATTTTAAAATTTTAACCTGTCACAATTGACGTGAAATGGCACATATGTTAGTCAACATAACAAAAATCTTTAATTCTGTGTTCGGCAGAAATCTAGTTGAAACGACTCTTCAGAGTTTGCGCATTACTTGAATAAGAGTTGAATACGCTGTAGATGAACGAACTCAAAATACAATAATTCTGAAGTTGTTTGAACCAGATAATATAAAAACAATTTTTTGAAATACTAAAAAATTTAGCGATAACAAAAAATAACAAGGTATTGTATAATATTGTTATACGACAAACTTATGCTTACGACAAATTATATAAGGAATTTCGTGAAAATTAATGTACTGACAGTAATTATTACAGAATCTCTGAAAATATTGTTTTGAACCATTTGTAATTCTATGTTTATTTAGTGCAAATTTTTGCTTAAATATGCTTCTTTTTATCCAAGCAAATAATGCATGACTTTTATCAAGTGAGAATGAAAAATTCTTTTTCTTTTTCTTTTTTGTAATGTTAGCACCAGATGACTGTACGGTCATCACTTATCTTGCATGTATGCAGCGCATGCGTGGTGATGAGGCGGGAAGTTTGAAGAGGCAGAAAAAACCCGCTTTTTTTACCTGTAATAGAGTGTAAGAGCTCCTTCGCCGCGCTGCGCGAAAGAAATTACTAAGATGTAAAGGGGTGCTAGGAGTTGGATCGGTAAAGGTAGAGGTGGCGTTTCGTCCTCGGGCTACCATCTGGACTCATCAGTAAGGCAGTGATGGTAACCCGTGCCTTAGACGCGGTGGATGTCTGAGCGGATTTGGACCTGGTATATATAGTCAGGATGCGTGTTCCGGTCGCTTGCGGGAATGAAGGGTCTGGACTCGCCCTAGTGGCTGTGGAGCGAAGTGCGGAAACGCCACAAGAGTAAAAGAAAAGAAGGGAAAGGGGGGGGGCTCTCTTGCCCAAAGGCATAGTTAGACGTGTAGATCACAGTCTTTGAGAAAGCTTATAAGGATGCTGATAATGCTATTGGAGGGGGAGAACAAAAAGGAGGAGATACTAAATGGAGGGTGAAGTTTAAGGTTTGCAAGATCTTTGAGAAGGGAAGCATTTTGAGCGTCATATTGGGGACAGGCCCAAAAAACGTGATTAAGATCCTCCTTCACGCCGCATGCGCAAAGAGGGGAGTCAAAAAGGTTTTTTTGGAAGAGACTGTAGGCGAGAATAAAAAATATTTGTCTAAAAATTACGTTTGGCGTTTCTCAATTAATTTCCTTATTATTTTAATAGGACTATACTTTATACTTTCTAAAATTGTTAGATTTGTAAATTAATATATTTTTCTATTATTATTCTATAATAATATGTTATCATTTACTATGGCCTTATTAAAGCCAAGCTTTTTATTCAATTTTCTAATTTTATTAGACAAAAATATTTACCCTTATTCGAGCCTTTTATGAAAATAAAATTCCTTCACAGGTATCACTTTCGGCAATGATCTCCTCTGATAAAACTTGGCAGTAATGATAAAATTGAAACAATAAAAGATTAAACCAGAAAGTATTTTCATCAGGTTACACAATTAAAATGTGGGTGCATTCCATTTTCATCGCTTCGAGATGGTCGATTACGTAATTCACGGGCAGGTGTCGATCAACGATTGAAGTTTTACGACATTTCAACGTCACTAAATTCGTTTTACGAAGCGAACAAGACACGTGGTCAGTGGATAGAGATCTTGCAGCTATAAAATGTGTTTCCTGCCATAGCAAACGATGCTATAATCATCTAATTATTGTTTTAATGCCTACACTTGAATATGATATTCTCATGGATATATAAACTAGCAAAATGTTGTGAGCTTGACAAGTTTTTCTTGGGAAAGCATGCGAAACTTGGTGCGCCATGCAACTGAAGATAGTAATTGTAGTCGCGTTGTGTGCTCTAGCTGTAAGTTGAAATGTTAAATTTTAAAATCAAAGTTATCGTATTTCAAATAAAATTTCAATCGTATTGGCTCTTTTAGATGGCAGAGTGCAAACCGTCGGAGCATCATCGAGTGAGTAAATAACTTCATTTTTCGTGAAAAAGTTGTTACTTATTTTTCTATCGTTCAAGCAGTATTACGCATTTTCTACAAAGATATTTATGATTGTTATAATACGACCTCTTCTTGAAGTTTTTAAAGCTCTTATCTGTATTACGTAGGTCGCGCGCCAGCAGCCACTTCTCGACATGAATGGCCTTCCCCTCGAATCTACCCTCGGTACGGCAACAAATCTGGACGCTCTGGGACTCGTGCAACAAGTGGGTACTGGAGTTGTGCCTGGCGTACTCGATGCAGCACAGGTATTCTATAAGAATAATAATACATAGTTCCAAGAAAGTCATAGTCGATTTTTTTTTAAATCACGTTTGTTCAGATGTCAAAGAGTGGAAATGAAAATTCTATTCTATTTTATTTCAGTTGCCGCAGTTGCCGATTATTCAAGGATAATGTTTTAATGATGTATAAAATTTAATATATATACATTTTTGATTATTCACTTTGTTAGTTAATAAAAAATTCACATAAGCAACAATTTTTAAGTACCTCGTTATTAAATTTTATCAATCTTTTCATATTTTACAAATTTATTTCTTATACGTGAAATATTCATAAAATTTTTAAATCATTGATTAATAACTATGTAAAATTGAATTCTTTAATATATTTTTCCATAAAATTCACAATATGATAGATGAATAAATATATGATCGAATTTTATCTTATAGCTTCTCATTTTGATTTATGGAAAATTACATTTCTTTACTATTTTATCATCTGTTTACTTGTTTTTAAAATTCAATACTGTTATTTTTCCTGTTAATATATCTACAACTTATTTCGAATCAGGTGACTACAATATATTCACTTAGTAATTATGGTAAGAGAACACTCAAAAGCCCGTTGAAAAAGGCATTAACTAATAATTGGTTAGAAGGTCTCGCACGATGTTTTTGTATTGATTTAAATTAACCACTAGTAGGTTAACAAAAAATTTAGCGTGATTCATTATTGCAAAAGCCCTAGAACGTGTAAAAATTAAATATTCATTTTTATGATATGAAAAGAAATAATAAATCAAAACCAAAAACATCATCAATCTGCTTATAAGTTATAGTATATTACGCACCATGGGAGGAAAAAACTTGGACAATCCATATCTCGTGTAAATTGCCACCCCAGCCGAAGGCGAGTTATTCAGGGCAGAACATTTGAAAAATGGACTTATCTGGTTATGTTTCGGAGGAATTGTAGCTTTACGGCAATATTTTTGTTATCTCGATTTTCAAAAAAAGTTGATTTATTCGGTTATTCCGAGAAGCCACAGAAATGATTTTACATTTTACGCTTGAGTAATCCAATATCAAGTATATATGTATGTATAACTCATCAAACTGTATCCTCCGATTGGCTAAACAATATCTGTGACAGTCACATTTGTCGTTACGGGTTATCTATCTTTACATTCATTTTGCATAAAAAAATCATTAAAAGTGATACAGACCTTCCCAACAACTATATAAAACTTGATGATCAGATTTTCTGATCACAGTTTTGGGTTTGTTAAGCTTCTTATGACATTTAAGTAAATTATAAAAATGATACTCCTGAAAACTTTTTTGGTAATAGGTATAATTTTTCATTGCGGGCTATTAACCGCAGCTGAGGCAAAAAAAGAGAACATTTCTGAAAACCTTGCAGGTAAGCAACGAAAATTAGAACCTTTTTTTACAATGGAAATACTTTTAAAAAACTTGTTAAAATTTTTTTTACTTTGATGCACATCAATTTATATTTTTCATTTTAGATTATGGAATTTACCCAAGATCAATGTATGGTGCTCTACCTCAACCAAAACCACAGCAACCCATATATCAATCAATACCACCACCAATTTCACCACCCAATCAATGCACTTCTTGTTGTGCCATATCAATGAATTCAGTGTCCCAAGCTCCCATCATTATAATACCTTGTGGTTATACCCATACACCAGGTGTTGGCATACACAAGTATCATCCTGAGACGAAAAGTTGGAATGATGCTAGACTAGCTTGCATCAACGAAGGAGGTTAGAACAAAATTTAGTTATAAATTACCCTCAACTTTTTATACATATTTCAAACTGATATTCACAGAAACAGTAGAGTATGTGTGAAATTATCTATACTTTTTTCTATAGTTGGAAAGATATAATTTAGTCTTGGATTTATTATTACACCATCATGCATACAAATATATTGATCAGTCACATGATATTATTAGATTCTGATTATTTAGCATAAACTGTACATGTACAAATTTTTAGGTCACTTAGCTGTTATCAACTCTGTCGAAGAGCAAAATCTCTTCTCCAAGATTTCGGTTGAGAGCGAGATTGCGGACGAAGCTTGGATCGGATTGCACGATTTGTTCAAACAGTTTGAATGGACCACGGTTTTGGATGTACCTATCAACAACATTGGTTTTATAAATTGGGCACCAGGAGAGCCAAATAATACCGCAAACGATGAGCGCTGCGTTACGTTCCAGACTTCGAAAAACGGAATGAATGACCGAAATTGTGGTGATGCACCGCGGCCTTTCTTCTGCGAAATTTCCATGCCTTGAGAACGTTTCAATAATGAAATTCTATCATATCTCTCTTTTTAAGCCTTTAAATTATTCTTTATTTTCTTTCATATTACAAGAATTTATTTGACGCTTATGAAAAGTTTATGGTTATAAAATGCTATACAAAACGTATTGTATAACTATTGACATCATATCTATACATATAATGAATAAAGATCTCAATCGAGTGTAAGTGTTCTCGAGATAGATGTTTGCTAAGACAACGCTAAAATGAATTCCATTAAAGTGACTTATTTACTGTTATAAAAACTAGAAAGTATCAAATTCTTTGTTATTAATGTTACGTCTGGCAAATCATTTTATCACCGACGCAAATAACTTATCTTGCTTCTATTTTGGAAAGAATATTATAAATAAATAATAAAACCGCTGCCAATTCATGGGCACGTAGCTTCCTTAAATTTAATTTAATAATTCCTTTAATTAATTTTTAATGCCAATATTTAAAATTTAAGGCTTTACTTTATTGTTATAACTGTAAACTCTTTTTATTGTTTCATAATTAAAAAACCATTATTATTGTACAATTTTATATTTTACAAAAAACAATAAAGATAATGTTTTTTTATATCCATAATTGTATGCATTTTTTTTAATAAGTGTTAAAAATTGTATGGATCAAAATGTTCTCTAAAAAAACGCTCTGCAAAAATGACTATTGGTTGATTTTTTACTCTTGTATGAAAACTCAAAATCTACTTTTTTTATAAAATAATTTTTTTTCTCAAAAACAAATGAAGATTCGTTGTTCTTTACTGTTTGTTCAACAATTTGACTTAATACAAAAAATATCTATTTCTCTGCTCCTATATAAATATCACCATACTCAAAATCATAGCATTTATTTTTTTAATAATGTCTATTTACGTGTATTATTGTATGCGCATTCCAATAAGATGATTTTTACTCAAATTCAAGCCGTTGGTAGTACCAATACTCTTTCAAAATTCTGAATTATATTTTTATAAAAAACAGGTGTTCGAAAATATTTCAAAAAATTTTTTACCTTCAATATCTTTTCCTGGGAAGCGAACTCCGCTTCAAAATATAAAAAGCTATATCTCTGCCAAATTTCAGAACGATTAGTTGATTGTTACGCTTATTAACGTGAGACAACGAAAACTCTACTCTTTTATAAAAAACTTTTGTTTCTAAAAACCAAATGAAGATAATCTTTTGAAATATTAACAAAATATAGTCTATAATGAGTTTAATAATCGGTTAAAATTTTAAGACGATAAATCAAGTACTCTCTAAAAAACCGGGATTCGAAAATTTTTTAACAAAACTTTTAACCTAAAATATCTTTGGTCGTAATGAACAGATTCTTTTGGGAAACGAATTCGATCTGACGATATATAAAAACTACATATGTGCCAAATTTCAGGACGATTGGATAATTTTTACTCTTTTTATCGTACGACAACAAAAACGCAAATTTTTTCTAAAATAATTTTTTTTTAAAAACCAAATAAAGGTAATCTTTTGAAATTTTAACAAAATACAGTCTTCATTGAGTGTAATAAGTGGTTAAAATTTCAAGTCGATAAATAAAATATTTTTTGAGAAATTAATTTATGAAATATAAAAACGTTTTCTTTGACAACAAATAATAAAGTTAAGATAATTTAAATATTAAAAAAAATGTAGGTAATTTAAATAACTTTCAAGAGAAGTTCATTATATTAAGTAATAATGGCTGTAACAAAAAAAAACTTAAAAAAACTAAATATTCAAAATCGCTTTTTGATTATTAAAAAAGGAAATCAATAGAAACTTAAATCTATCAGGGTACCGATTTTTTTTCGCGAGACAAAGAGAATAGGCTTTATCCGACGAAAATCGCACACACATACATACATCCCCGAAAAAAAAAATTCCTCAAAATCAAGAAATATTGACATACGCTGCCTTAACACATCTTTTTGAAGATTTTTTGTCTCGGAAATTTTTTTCATCATTACAAAGCTTTCTTTATGAGGAAGCAAAAATAAAATTTTTTTTTTAAACTTCGTCAAACATACTCAAGTCGAGTATATAAGCAGAACCAATTGTGCTTGAATTAGCATGAGTGATTTTATGAGATTGTTACATATAAAAAAGAAATATTAACAAAATACAACACGTTGTACTTATAAAAAAACTCAAAATAAACGATTACTTTAACCCCGCTTCATAGGTAACTTGACGCTGTGACATACATCCGCCATCTTCTCATTTTATTTATTTGTGCATAATTAATTATTAAAATTATATTGAAGTTTACATTTAATACTATGCATTATATGGTCAGAGACGTTCATCGACGTTGACCGTTCTGTTATTCCGTTCCGTTATGGTTTTCCTTTATGATAAGCAGAATGCCTTCACGTGCGCGAGGTTTTATAGTTCTTTTATATTTAATACAATAAATTATTGGAAGTTTGGGTGATATAGGTGGAGTAGGTAGGTACTTGATATTTATGAAAATAAAACTTCTTTATAAGTACTTTATTTCAGCAAAGAGGAAACCTTTTTATTTTTATGAAAAGATATTCTAAGTAATCAACAAAAGAATTGAACACAAAATATAAATTAAAATTGAATATTTAAAAAGCGCGCCGTTTGCTATCCGATGGCAAATGAAACTAATCTATACTATCGACAAAAATTTTTAATTTACTGTCCGTGGTTTGTCAACGGTTTACAAAGTTTAACTTTTTCTGTCTATGCTCATACATAAAACCTGATTTCAGAATAGTTTAGAGAGATAGTATGCATTCTTTATTAGTCACAGGTAAGCATGTCTTAAGTACGGTTTTAGATCACAATGCTGTAAAATTATTTAATACATTATTAATTGGTGACAATTAATCGCCCAAAATTGGCATGCTTACATTTGCAGTTACCAGACTGAAAGGAGGGACAGTAAGCACTGCGATTGGTAGCCCAGTGTTTAGGGCGGCTCGGGTTCAAATTCCGATGCCATCGCCTATTTTAAGCAGAACGATACTATTAATTAGTAACTTTTTTTTACTATAGATAACTAACTGATTTCATGTTTTTATTTTTAAACAAAAAAAATGGATACTATATCAATTTTCTGATCTGTATTATAAAAGATATTACAATCCGTAAGTTAATGTTGCAATACATCGAAAGAGATGAGTCAGATCAAGTATTTGCATAAATGTATGTACTGTTATATCATTGTTATATCACTATATATAAGCGTTAAGCGTGAAAAATTTATTTGTGTGTGATCTGTGATCTCATTAGTGGATCGCTATCCCAGGTCAAAACCCCCGAATCTGACAGATACGCCTAGAAGCTATTTACGTCCTCTATCATAAAAAAAAATCGAGGAAAAAATAGGCTTTTTCGAGAAAAACTAGTATCTCCCGTTATGCAAAAACTTCGTTTTTCCATTATAGGCACGACCAAACTGCTCAGGAGAATCTTGTA
>JAYJLV010051605.1:7051-19702 GCA_036873485.1 Torymus texanus
AATATGTGAAGAAAACATCAGATATGTTAAGAAAAAATCAAATATGTGAAGAAAACATCAGATATGTTAAGAAAAAATCAAATATGTGAAGAAAACATCAGATATGTTAAGAAAAAAATGAAATATGTAAAGAAAACATCAGATATGTGAAAGAAAAGTATGGAAATTTGGAAAATGTTAAATATTCCCGAATAAGTTACAATATATTCTTAAAATCTTGATGAAAATCAATTAGGTATTTGCATTATTTGAATAACTTTGATAAGAAGGTAGAATGAAGTGACGTAAATGAGGAATGGTACGGATGGTGGTTTGATAATCGATTACGAGAATTTATGTTCAATTGTTCTTGTATCTGTTTATTCAGCCATCGTCTGTACCTTATCAACAGGTTACAACAAAAACTTCCATGCCAATCAAATAAAAGACGAGAACGAGTAAAGTACATCACCGAGAAGATATTAAGGTAAAGAGCAGTAATGAAAAAATGTCAATGATTTAAAAATATTATGTAAGTAGAAGAAAAAGGTATTTGACGTAAGTCATTCGAATTTAAGCTAATATCGTTGGAAGTAACTACTGACAAATTTGTAATTCATTAAAAAAATTTATTCTACAAGTAAAAAAATATACGTAAACGGAGTTTCGATATGTCATATTAAAATTATACTTTCCTAAGTATAAAAATGAGACAACAAAGTAGTAATCATTATCTTCTAACGATGTAAGCTCAAATCTCTCAACAGAAGATATCTATGTGAGACATGAATGTCAAGGTAAAAATATGTTTGAAGTTTACATCCTTTTAATGCGCTACATGAAAATGTAATAAATGTATCATAAATTAAGTCATAGTATGTTCTAGCACATACCGTTTTTTAACACTTCTCATGCTGCATTTAAAACATGATAACTTCATACATATAAACAAAATGTATAAAAGACAAAGAAAATATCTAAGAAATACAAAGAATGCCATCTAAGAGGCAGAAAGAATGTGTAAGAGACAAAGAAAATGTCTAAGAAACACAGAGAATGCCATCTAAGGAAGAAAGAGATTGTGTATTTGGAGGAGTGATTGGAATTGAAGCTCACATCGTTGCAAGAACTAAGTAACGAATTTCTATATAATTAAAATATACGAGATATTTGTACTTCTGCAAAAATATGTTAAATAAGTTTCACATACGCGATATTCACAATAGCTTTCGTAAGTATTCATATAAATGAAACGACAGAATGGTCTTCATTAACTTTTAACGATGTAAGCTAAAATTTCTCAACAGAAGATATCTATGTGAAACGTGGATATCAAGGTAAAAATATGTTTGAAGTTTACATCCTTTTAATGCGCTACATGGAAATGTAATTAATGTAAAATAACTTGAGTCATAGTAAGTTTCATCATATTTTTTGTAAACATTTCTCATGCTGCATTTGAAACATGAAAACTTCATACGTAGACAGGAAAATGTGTAAAAGACAAAGAGAATGTCCATGAAACACAAATAATGACGTCAAAGAGTCAGAAAAAATGTTTAAAAGACATAGAAAATGTCTAAGAAACACAAATAATGCCATCTAAGAGGCAGAAAGAATGTGTAAGAGACAAGAGAATGTCTAAGAAACGCAAATAGTGACGTCTAAGTGGCAGAAAGAATGTGTAGGAGACAAAGAAAATGTCTAAGAAACACAGAGAATGCCGTTTAAGGAAGAAAGAGATTGTGTATTTGGAGGAGTGATTGGAATTTAAGCTGACATCGTTGCAAGAACGAAGTACCGAATTTCTATATAATTAAAATATACGAGATATTTTTACTTCTGCAAAAAAATGTTGTTAAATAAGTTTCACATACGCGATATTCACAATAGCTTTCATAAGTATGCATATAAATCAAACGACAGAATGGTCTTCATTAACTTTTAACGATGTACGCTAAAATTTCTCATCAGACAATATCTATGTGAGACGTGGATATTAAGGTAAAAATATGTTTGAAGTTTACATCCTTTTAATGCGCTACATGGAAATGTAATTAATGTAACATAATTTGAGTCATAGTAAGTTTCATCACATTTTTTTTTGTAAACATTTCTCATGTTGCATTTAAAAGATGAAAACTTCATACGAAGAAACTATCGTAGAAACAAAAAAAAATTTGACTTGACATCGTCAACAGCAATTTTATGTGGAACGTATATACTTTATTTACAATAATTGATTTTATAGTATTATGAATCTTCCTTTGTCGTTACCATTATGGAAAAAATAAAAAAATAAAAAAATTTGTCAATATAAGTATTAATTATTTTTTTTTATTTAAAATCACGATGTCCTGTTCTATCATATACTATTTATAGCATACGTAATTTACGATCATTCACAAACTCCTATCACAAATAAATCATACAACTAACACATTATATCGCGTAATACTATACTATCTTACCTGACAATATTCCGAATATTATAATAATATCCTCCGGTTTTTAACGTAACAATATTTTCGAATTGAAAACTCAATTAAGAGAATTGAAAGTTTCAATATGATCAAATAAACTAAATAATTCATGTTTTAATATTGATAATAATATCGTTTCATGCAAATAATAAATGAAAGTACAAGATCGATATACAATGATAATATTCGCAAATTTTATGCCCCACATAACCAGAAATGCACACACACAGAACGACGCACTCACACACACACACATACAGACCTTCATGATACAATAGTAGATAATGGACCTAGGGAGTAAAGCAAGGATTCGTAAAGCCCTTATTGCTCCCAAAAACCATATACAATTTTTGCAGGATACTCGGTGGAAACTGATTTGTCCTTAATCCCTGATTTGAGGGTCAAAACCGTCACATAATATCACCTCACTCCTAGAAACTGCGATGCCTATGCTTCTGACTATTTCTAGGATTGAGTACATGCGGCATTATACCCTCTGACAACAGGAAGTAACGAAAAAAATATGCGTAAAATAATTGTATTAACCGTATTCGCATTAGTTGCCCAATAAGCTCCCTACAGTGAGAGAGAAAACATTTCCTTAAACTTATTTGCAAAAAATGGAACACAAAAAATAATAATATAATCAATACTACCTCAACTGGACATCAGAATATCCAATAGAATAGAAACAATGATTAGATAAGTATAAAAACGTTTTCTTATGCATTGTAAAAACATGCACGATCGAAGAAAACGATACTTTGTAAAAATCTGTGTTTTGATTAGATTGTGAGGCAATATTACAGTACCACACATTAAAAAATTCAAATAAAAGCGATTCCAATATTCATCCCATCATGCTTGACGTCCAAGAACAGTAAATATCGAATTTGTTATAGGATCAAGATATAATTAAAAGTAACAATCGGTAATCGGTATTCTAATCTGCACGGTCGTCCGAAAAAGGTAAAACCGGAAAATGAACCGCAACGACGGAAGTTCTTTTAAAACCATGAAAAAACTGTCAATAAGGTAACCCAAGACTAATTTTATCTAAGTGAACTTCAACAACTTTCGAATTCTTCTTTTCGTTTTTCAGCAGAAAATCTTAATGTAAACAAGTAGTTCCGATGGAGCGATTTCCCCCGAAATTGGCAGACACACTATTGTGGACTTCACAACACGATTGCAAAAACAAAATTTTTCCTAACATAATTTTCACGAGTTTGAGCGATTTTATTCGTTTTTCCGCAAACACCCTCTAGTTCCGAACGGATAGTTCCAGTGGCGATTTCCTTGAAATTTGGGATTATAACTATTGTAGACTTCACAAAACGATTGTAAAATGAAAATTTTTCCTAACGTAAGTTTCACGAGTTTGAGCGATTTTATTCGTTTTTCCGCAAACACCCTCTAGTTCCGAACGGATAGTTCCGGTGGAGCGATTTCCTTGAAATTTGGGATTATAACTATTGTGGACTTCACAAAACGATTGTAAAATGAAAATTTTTCCTAACGTAAGTTTCACGACTTTGAGCGATTTTTACCGCTTTTCCGCTCCCTTGCTCTTGAGGCGTAGTTCCGGAAGAGCGATTTTCTTCAAAATTTGCAGTATAACAACTGGGGTCGTCTAAAAACGACTGCAAAAAGAAATTTTTCCTAACATAATTTTCACGAGTTTGAGCGATTTTATTCGTTTTTCCGCAAACCACCCTAGTTCCGAACGGATAGTTCCGGAAGAGCGATTTTTTTCAAAATTTGCAGAATCATTAATGGGAACGTCTGAAAACCATTGGAATAAGAAAATTTTTTCCTAACGGAAGTTTTACGACTTCGAGCGATTTTTTCCGCTTTTCCGCAATCACCGTTGCTTTGAACGGATAGTTCCGGTGGAGCGATTTCCTTGAAATTTGGGATTATAACTATTGGGGTCTTCACAAAACGTTTGTAGAATGAAAATTTTTCCTAACATAATTGTCACGAGTTTGAGCGATTTTATTCGTTTTTCCGCCCACACCCTTGCTCTGAACGGGTAGTTCCGGAAGAGCGATTTTCTTCAAAATTTGCAGTATAACAACTGGGGTCGTCTAAAAACGACTGCAAAAAGAAAATTTTTCCTAACATAATTTTCACGACTTCGAGCGATTTTTTCCGCTTTTCCGCTCCATTGCTCTTCAGGCGTAGTTCCGGAAGAGCGATTTTTTTCAAAATTTGCAGAGTCATTAATGGGGACAACTGAAAACGACTGCAAAACGAAAATTTTACCGAACGTAATTTTTACGACTTTGAGCGATTTAATCTCGCTTTTCCGCAGGTACCCTTGCCCTGAACGGGTAGTTCCGGAAGAGCGATTTTTTTCAAAATTTGCAGAGTCACTAATGGGGACGTCTAAAAACGATCGAAAAAAGAACATTTTTCCTAACGTAAGTTTCACGACTTCAGCGATTTTTTCCGCTTTTCCGCTCCATTGCTCTTCAGGCGTACTTCCGGAAGAGCAATTTTTTTCAAAAATTGCAGAGTCATTAATGGGGACAACTGAAAACGACTGCAAAATGAAAATTTTACCGAACGTAATTTTTACGACTTTGAGCGATTTAATCTCGCTTTTCCGCAGGTACCCTTGCCCTGAACGGGTAGTTCCGAAAGAGCGATTTTCTTCAAAATTTGCAGTATAACGACTGGAGTCGTCTAAAAACGACTGCAAAAAGAAAATTTTTCCTAACATAGTTTTCACGAGTTTGAGCGATTTTTTTCGTTTGTCCGCAATCACCCTTGCTCCGAACGGATAGTTCCGGAAGACCCATTTTTTTCAAAATTTGCAGAGTCATTAATGGGGACGTCTGAAAACGATTGGATAAAGAAAATTTTTCCTAACGAAAGTTTTACGACTTGGAGCGATTTTATTCGTTTTTCCGCAATCACCGTTGCTCCGATCGGTTAGTTCCGGAAGAGCGATTTTTTTCATAATTTGCAGAGTCGCTATTACGGTTGTGTCAAAACGTTTGCTAAAAGAAAATTTTTCCTAACGGAAGTTTTACGACTTCGAGCGATTTTTTCCGCTTTTCCGCTCCCTTGCTCTTGAGGCGTAGTTCCGGATGAGCGATTTTATTCAAAATTTGCAAAGTCACTAATGGGGACGTCTGAAAACGATTGAAAAAATAAAATTTTTCCTAACATAATTTTTACGACTTTCTGAGATTTTTTTCGTTTTTCCGCAGGCACCCTTGCTTTGAACGGATAGTTCCGGAAGAACGATTTTTTTCATAATTTGCAGAGTCGCTATTGCGGTTGTGTCAAAACGATTGCAAAAAGAAAATTTTTCCTAACGGAAGTTTTACGACTTCGAGCAATTTTTTCCGCTTTTCCGCTCCCTTGCTCTTGAGGCGTAGTTCCGGATGAGCGATTTTATTCAAAATTTGCAAAGTCACTAATGGGGACGTCTGAAAACGATTGAAAAAATAAAATTTTTCCTAACATAATTTTTACGACTTTCTGAGATTTTTTTCGTTTTTCCGCAGGCACCCTTGCTTTGAACGGATAGTTCCGGAAGAACGATTTTTTTCATAATTTGCAGAGTCGCTATTGCGGTTGTGTCAAAACGATTGCAAAAAGAAAATTTTTCCTAACGGAAGTTTTACGACTTGGAGCGATTTTCTTCGTTTTTCCGCAATCACCGTTGCTCTGAACGGATAGTTCCGGTGGAGCGATTTCCTTGAAATTTAGGATTATAACTATTGGGGACTTGACAAAACGTTTGTAAGATCAAAATTTTTCCTAATATCGTTTTAAGTACAGAAAAAAGTTTTCCTTTTTTGAGGGGTGGTTTAGGGGTAGTTTTTTAAGGGTGGCAGCTGCTAAATATGTTTATACATGGATTTAAGCTGGTATGAATGGTATTTTATCATAAAAAAGCTTTTTTAATGGAAATTGAAAATTTTTATTTTTTCGTTCGTTATGAACGTTCGGAATTTCAAGTACATGCAATTAATCACAACTCCGTGTTTGAAATTCGCCAAATCCCAGATCCAAGCAAAACCATGCGCATATACCCGCTACGTAAAAAGCGTCATAAATCGCCACGCCGTGAAATTTATTAAAAACAAAGCCTCGCGTTCAGCGAAAACTCGAAGAATCCTCGCACAGACACACACACATGTATAATCTCAGAGTCTGCCGGCAATTTCCCGGCCGATTTGTCAGGATCTTGAGAAACTTTGCGCCTTGGCATTCCGCCAACTTTCTTCTTCTTCTCCTCCTTGATCATCGATATATACCTGCGGTTGGAAAAGACAAGCGAAAATTACTCGTCGCGCATTCAAATCGAATCCGCGACTCTCGTTTACATGCAAATAACGGATCGAATTAGCCACGCAGAGAGAGAGAGAGAGAGAGAGAGAGAGAGAGAGAGAGAGAGAGAGAGAGAAGCAGCAGCATCTGCTGCATGGCACGAGGGATGCTGCTTTTACGAGCGTTGCAGGTTTTGGTGGTTACGGAGGATAAGAAGAGAGGAGTAGGCGGTGTTGGTGCAAAAATGGGGAGGTGGAATTTTGAGGTGGTGAGACTACGCGCGTTGCTGGTGCGCGTAATAAACGTCATTAGCAAGATGGTTATTACCGCTTCGCGAATGATTATTCGGGACGAGCTGTTTTCGTATGCATTAGGCGTCATTAGTCAAAAGTATGATTTTTTTTTCTCTTTTTAAAGGCATGGGCATTCGTCATTAGGGGGATATATGAATGGAAGATTTCTCCGAAATGCTCGTTTGCTTTTCAGCCGAATGGATAAATTGCTTTGGTATAACTTGTTGTTGTATTATTTTTATTTTAAAGAATGTTGACATATTTCGGTTGTGAATATTTATAGCTTCGTAATTGTATGCAGATATATAAAATTTAATAATAGAAAGGAAAATAAATTTTACCAATGGTAAAGCGAATAATATTTAGCGTCTGGGGCTTGAGTTGTGTACTTATTTATTAGAACCGAACTGTTTATTCCATTTCCACGTAAACAATGGCTTGCTGTGAATTACAAATGCAAATGTTTGGCCAAGCTGACTGAAATAGAACAAGGAATTAACATGTATCAAAGACACTTTCAGTCAACAAAATTTAGAATTACAAGATAATGACGCAAAATCGATTATTCTTTTATAAATAATATAATAGTGAATAAACAAAATAATCTTTTGATACCCAAACAACGTATGTTTTACTGATAATTTAACATGACCCACAGTTGTCAGTCTCATTTCATCAAACTTCGAGCGACAAATGGCTTTCTAGAAAATCCATCCATGACTCATTTATACACCCTGCGCGCCACAATAAAGCATCGCTCTATTATTTATCCTCTAGTTTCTCGCGTTTCCTGCCTCTTTCTCGTTCTCTCTCTCTCTCACTCCTACATTTTCTCTCTCTCTCTCCTTTTCCCTGTCCGTGTTCTCTCCCACCGCTTTTGCGGTCGACGGTGGCAACTGCGCGGGCGAGCAAATGGCTGGACGCGACCTTTTCATTTGGGCTCTTTGAGCGTGCGAGCGAGCGAGCGATCGAGCGACAAGCGTCTCTCTTTCTCTCGATGAAAGACCTGCGTGGGTAAGCCGATTAAAAAATCAATCGGTTCCATGTCGCACCATTTTTTTTTAATGTACAGGAATGAATGAACGGAATATCGACTGATGTCTTTCTAAATGACGGCAGGCGTTGTGAGAGATCTGTTTTTCGTTTTGATGGTGGATGGTGGCAGAGTGAAATAGAGCGATTTGCTTAATTACGATCTATGTTGTAGAATCCAAATGATTTTTTGGTACCTGAAAAAAAAAATCAAAATATACAATGAATTCGAATCTGTCCCTCGGTTACAATAAAGTATAGTAATTTTTATTCGAACATTTTTCTCCATGCAGTTGAGTTATTTAATTTTTTATATAAAATGTGTTTCAATCTTTCGTTATAGTTTATATTTTTTTGTTTTCTGCTATTACAAAACTTATTAGTCCCATAATATTACTAACCACACTTTTTAAGCAGCATATATAAATACAAGCCTTCATTACGTATTGAAGTCACGAGGTTAGTAAAAAATCGTCAATAATTAAGTAAACACTATATAACCTGTTATCACTAAACACAGTATATAAACGGTTCACCAAATGTATAGTATAAACTAAACAGAAATGTTCATTCATTATTAAACTATATCGGGAGCTTAATTGCACAATAATTTATTTTAAAGCGCTAAAACGTACGCATACATTGTCAGCTCGAAGAACATATATCGGTGCATTTTAATAATACGCCTGCCATAAAATAGCTTATTAAGCGAGCCGAGTAAAAGCTCGAAATTGAACTATAATATTAAAACCATCGCTTCTCTCTGCTAAAAACAGCGCAGCAGCAGCAGCCACCTGAAGCTCGCGCGACGACGCGCTTAACAGGCTACTATTAAAATTTCATCCACCCTCGCGCTAAATTCCCACCCACGCTACTGCTGGACTCCTCATTACGAAAAGAAGGAAAAAAAAATAATACACAAGTCAGCGCGCTAAAAGCCAGACTAGCGTCTCTCACGGCTGGGCCGTCATCTTTCTCGGCAAAGTGCCCTATAATAAGCGAATTAAAAGAGCCAAAGACTCGCCCTCTTTAAAATCTCATCCTAAAAAAGAGCTGCCGCCTACGCCGCGTGTTCGCTTATAATACCATTTCTGTCAAAGAGAGAGAGAGAGAAAGCACAAAGAAAGAGTAGCCTGTGCGCACGCCTCGCGAAATTCGATTGTCGCGCGAGTATATAGAGCTCGCGGGGGGCATTTGAAAATCATAGCTATGTGCTCGGCTTTTCCATGCCGCGCAAAAGGTTCAAAGGCGACGCGCGTGGCCAAGTTGCTCTCTCTCTCTCTCTCTCTCTTTCTCTTTCTCTCGCGATTGCGCCGCGTAAGCGAGCGCGCGCTCATGCTGCTACTGCTGCAGCACTGCGCTCTCGCGCATATACATCAAAGGCGCCGCGACGTGAAAGAACGCATGTATATGTGTGTGTGTGTGTGTATATATATATATATATATATATGCGTAAACCACTTTTTCCGCGGCGAACGACTTTAGTTTCCGTTTCTCTCGAGAGGAGAGTATGCGCGGGTGGATGCGGAGGGAGCAACGTATAGTAGCAGGAATGGGAGAGGGTTGAGTATAAAAGGTCGTTGAGGGTTGACTGCGCGGGTTTCGCCGAGGGAATAGAATGATTAATGCGAGAGAGGTTAAGCGCGGTTGTGTGTGTATATATATATATAGCTATTCGATCGTTGAGTTTGCATTGTCGCTTGTAAGTGTTAATGGGATTAAGTTAAATGGGAGAAAACTACTTTATGTTGAGGGGCTTTGATCCTTCGCACAACGACCATTCTATTTTCTCTTATATATTTTTTTTCAGTATATATGCAGTATTAAAAACGTGTATTTCTTACAGATCTTATCGATTGTAGAAGCTCTGTTTATTCAATTTTGTCGAATTGTATTCTGAATAGTCACTTAATAGTAATGATTTTTAAATTTAAAAAAGCAGTTGTATAAAATTCTTTTAATATTGTTGTTCATACTACTATAATAGCATAAAATTAAAGAAATTAAATTATTACTGTAAAGTTCATATTCATCGATTATTCATTTGAAAGTGTCAACGGGCACTTATTCATTTTCTTATATACACACACACACACCCACACATGTTAATATTTCCATCAAAGCACTCGAGCACTTTATCTCGCGTCCCCCGAGGTTGTTATAACAGTTATAGCTGCGCGCTCGCATATATATACATACCTACAGAGCTTTTGTCTCTCTCTCTCTCTCTCTCTCTCTCTCTCTCTCTCTCTCTCTCTCTCTCTCTCTCTCTCTCTCTCTCTCTCTCTTTCACGTAAGTAAGAGAGAATGAGAGAGAGAGAGAGAGGAAACGCACTGTCTTTATCCGTTGAGTAGAATGAAAATAGCTTTTCCGCCGGCGTCTCAACCGCACGTAAAGACGGATTACTCGAGATTATTGACTTTCGACCTGCTTTTTCATCCTCGCGAGCCACCAACATCGACGACGACAACGACTCGCAGAACTCCGTTCGTCGTCTCTTCGCTGCGCCACACGTAGATTAAGAAGCATAGCGAAGACGAGAGAGAGAGGGAAGAAGGAATACTCATGTGGCTTTGGATCTTTATGTCTATATCGGTGAAGCAGAAGTTTGCTCGTGCCGCTTGCTAGACGTCGTTTGCTTGTAGATTATATTCTTCTTTTTTCTCACTTTTTGTAATGATTTTACGTTTTTGTTAATAAAAACGATTAGTTCTGAAAATACGTATTTAATGGTATATTGATATTTAGAGGAATATTAACAATTGTTGAATCGATTTTTTAAATTTTTAGAATGCTTTCATTGTAATTTAGCTAGTTTATTATTAGTTATAGTAAATTCTGATATCGACCTTAATATAGTCTATCATTTTCCAAAATCTCTTATTCCTTTATTTTTGAAAGCCAATATAAAAATTTGGCCAATAACTTTATCATGATAAATAAGAGTAGGGGAAGGTGGGGCGTTATGGGTATTTCATGAGGCGATATGGGTATTTTCACTATTTAACATATTAATCGAACTCTGAGAAAAACGCTAACACGTTTAAAGTATTCATCGATTCTCTATCTACAAATAAGTACACTTCATTAGTTATATTAATGCAAAGATATTGAAATGTATTAATCTGAAGAAAGCGGCCATTAAAAAACCCATATCACCCCATGCAGTTTGCAGGTGGGGCTTATGGGTTTCCCGTGTAAATCAAATGGAGTCAGTCGGACATATTGAACAAAATTTTACGTGGGCGCTATGGGTACTTTATTTTTTAAATTATTTATACTCGACTGTTTCAGTTTTTACCATTTCCAATACATTTGTTACAATTTCAACCATAAACAAAAAAAATTTTCAGCCAAAAATAGTTTCTCATTTTTTAAATATCACCGAAGCTCATATCGCTCCACTGCCCATATCGCCCCACCTTCCCCTAATTCGTTTTATATTAACAATTATATCCCAAAATCTAATAATTCTAAGATGTTTATTTTTCAGGGTAGAAAAACTATCTTTAAGATTTTGATTAACGGCATTGGACAGTACTCGCCGTGCTCTCCAAAACCTGCAGATTTTAAATAGACACATTTTCAAGCTCAAAAATTGTATTCGGGTGATTTAATATTTTGGTCTTCGAAATTCAGACAATCACATTTGTATTATACATCACTGAGATTTAGTCACATTCGAAGTACTTCATACTCTTCCATTTTTGCAATTCACTCGTCTCGTCACTATTAATACACAGAGGAAAAAGATTACTTATAATTAATAATCGTAGCTTAATAATTGAAACGTGAATTGGAATTTTTTAAAAGTATTATTATGATATTACTAATAAATGATGATCGAATGTCAAAATTGTTCTGTAATTTTAATGAATTTTTTTCACATCTATTCATTCAACGTATAATTTGCATTATCATTCAAAAGTTGTTATACCGTATATGAGACGAGTTAAATCATACATAAAAAATACCAGAACCAATATGTTTCTAACGCTTTTAAACTTGAATCATAATTATTATTATTAAATCATTCTTTTCTCAACTACTTAGAATCGTTTATCTCCGTATTATTTACCAATCATTCGAACCACGCCAACCTCGAAAAATCCAACCTAATTGCCCTTCCATACTCCCTTCCCCTTCCCACCCAATATATCCATTAACATACGTATATATCCATGAAAGAAACGTAATTTTAAACCATTCCATCCGTATACGGCCAGTGCCACGCAATCTGCATGCCCATGCGCATAGGCTGCAGCGCACGCTAAACGGACGAGTCGTGTGCACGGGCACGCGGCAACTGCTGCGGAAAACGCGCTCCGGCGTAACTTGGCCGTCACGGATGGCGAGCTTCATCGATCACCGGCCAACTCAATTTGTCTCCATTGATGGCAATCTGCTGAGCAAGCGCTGCTCGTTCGTTCTCTACCTCCCTACCCGTGCTTCTCTGTTCGGTACGAGGACACGCGCGTGTGTGTACGGTTCGTTCCTTACACGGAAAAAAATTTGATAGAAAATTTTACTTAAAATTATGGGAAAATTTACCATTTTTTATGGCAATTTGGAG
>JAYJLV010051616.1:0-19702 GCA_036873485.1 Torymus texanus
TTTTTATTTTTTTCGCATTTTTGCCGATCGCTAAACATTTCTGCTCAATGGCGTATCGGAAATTTATGTTTTTTTATGGAAACAGCATGTGTGTTAACAAATTTTTGACGATTGAATATATAATGCCACGCTTCTACGGCCTTAACACGCGCGATTAGTGGATTTTCGCGAGACATCGGTATATCTTAATTGCAATTTCGGCATTGCCAAACCACCATTTTCAGAATTAGACTAAGCCAATCAATTAGAATTTCGCAATAAAAGAAACCTCGCGCTCGCGCGCACGCGCGCGGGGAGGGAGATTGTGAAAAAAAAAGCGAACGTACCTATATAGACAGACGCGCGGGCCTGTCGAATTATAGATCTTTTTGATTTATTTCAAAGCGGCAATAGCATTCCATCTATATTTATCACCTCCTTCTTTTAGCCGCATTACACGTCTGACATGTATATTATACGGTAAAATTTTCTCGTTTGAAAAAAAAAAGTTGCCCGCGCGCTTCTTCTTCTTATGGCACCAAACTTCTTGCCGCGATTGAAAATAATTTCTCATTAATAAAAGATAAGCATTATTATTTTCGGTCGTAAACATATTTTTTCCGACCTTCGTGTCTTCCTTCTTTTTTTTTATCATTAGCTCTCACGTATATATATACAGCACATATATAATTCGTATAAGCACACGTGAAGCGCTTCTTCCTTTATTTTAACTAGATCGGTGCTACACCTTCCCAAGAATGTAACCTTGAACTGGAAAGGAGGAACCCATCATCGAGAAACTGGAATTTTTTATGAATCCGCATCTTTCGAGGAGAGGGAGGGAGAGAGAGAGGAAAGATGAGAGAGGCGCCAGATGTTACACATGTTTCGCGGCTTTTCGACGAGGCCGCATTCAATTTCCCCCGCACCGGCGAGTGAGTGAATCGATATCGATTGTCCCCGCGGCTACGAGGTTGCGCTGACGCATTCCTACGGTGAAAACAGACCCGTGCACACCAGCAACACATGTATATACAAGACATTTATTTTGGGGGAGAATCACGTATATTCACCGATCCAGAATCATAACTCGAGGTCGTATATAGCCGATTCTTTTGTATGTTGTTATGCCTTCTGCAATCGTTATATTGCATCGAGCATGGAAGAAAGAAAAAAAAAATGTGGATCGTTATATACACATGCGCACGTGCATTTGCGCAATAATGGAAACACTCATTCATTGTGCCTGATGGATTGAGAGAGGATTTTTTGGACCATTGTAATTTATTCTTTTTTCAAGCGGTATAAGCGGCTGCTACGCATTCCTACACGATGCCACTCTGATCTAAGGTCGTAGTTCAGCTGTCGAAACGCGGATTTTCATAATTGAATTATTTATTTTTTTGCTCTCTGAGTGTTATAAATTGATCAGAAAAAAAGATTAATGCATGGTGCTTAAAAAAAAAAAAAAAACTTTGATATACTCCCATTCGTATATTATATACTCTCGGTTTCCTCTTAATTTAGTTCACGAAAAACGTAAAAGAATGCAACAAACGGCTTACTTCTGTACACTCTCTGCAAAAAACGTACTCGCGAAAACATATCTGACATATATTCCCCTCCCTTCGAACGTGCTTCACGAGCAAGAGAGAGAGAGAGAGATAGAGACTCTCCCCTTGCGTAATATTTATCATTACGTCTTTTAACGGTCGCGCAGCGGCTGGCAATCCTCGTGCATCATAAACTTAATACCCGAAATCAGCGAGTACATGGGAATTAATTACATACATATACATATGAGTATACAGCCTCGGGATTTGAATAGTTGCGAGCGTATACTGGTAATGTAATACAGACAATGGGGAATCCCACCTGCGGCGTGAAAAATGACAGAGCACGCGAAAATTTAATTGTAGCTTCTCTTGGTTTTCCAGATCTTCATGGGGCGCAATATAACATAATCATTCGATTTATATTCGCGTCGCAACGGCGCCGAAGAAAAATTTCGTGCGAGAAAAAGGCCAATCGGACGGTTTCGCAACCCGAACTCATTATTTATAAAGTGTATACATGTACGCGTGTACGTATATATATATATAGTGTACGCGTGAGCAACAGATTGATGGTGCGAGTATGCGCGCGGAGCATGAAAAACGTGTGATGCGCGCTTAATTTTAGGCTTCGAGGTGGTAGAATCGTACCATGATGTACCAAAGGTATAATAATATAATAGGGTGTGTGTGTGTGTGTGTGTATATATATATATATACACACACACACATGCCCGTGAGCTTTTGACAAATTGATAGTTTCGACGATTCTGTCAGACTACTAACGAGATACATTATAATTATAGTGTACGCGTGCGTGCGTGCGTGCGTGTGTTACGAAAAAAGAAGAGTTGAGATTAAGATGTGTGCATGTTTTAAAGAAAGTTTGGAAAACGCGCGCTCGAGAATTTTTACTTTATCAGAAGTGTGTGTGTGTATAGATCAGATGTTTGGAATTTACGAGTTTAAAAATTTTGTTAATAGATTTACTTGTATATGTCGTTAAATAATGGTGTAACACGATTACAGTTGATAGTTTGTCATTAACCAGTCAAAGAGTCATCTTCAAATGGACGTTTCGAATCAACCTATACGGTTATCGACGAAACAGGTTTGTAGTATATAGTGTACTATACATAATATGCAGCATCTCCATTAAGACAATCTTTGGTAATTAACATCGACAATCATTCAGTTTGTGTAATGTATCGCTAACAAATTGCATTTATTTATATGCAAATCGATATACAGCTGCTCTTTTAAAATCATATAAATGAGAAATATAGGCATTGAGCCATTCGAATGATTGATATTGGTGAATTATAGCGTCGATAGTTTTTGACATTAATATTAACAAAATGATGTACTTGTGTTTTTTTCCCTTTCGATCAATTTTGGTTTCTTTTTTCATCAGTCTCTTCTCTTCGAGCCAAGTCACGTCAAAAATATTTTTAATTTAAATTCAAATTAAGAAGTTATAAGAATGATTTATAATTCATTAGTCCTTAATTACCGATTTAATACAAATTTTGTATATAAAGAATTTATAAAATTCAGGTTTAGTTCCTCGTTATTGTCTATTCCGAAAAAAATCCCACGGTGAAATATTTTAATCTAATTTAGCATATTTAAGGAAAAAATTAATTGAGTAAATTCTCACAACTCCGTATAATCCTATATATATATATATATATATATATAACTTATTATTATTTACAAAAACATCCTCACTATATAATATATATATCTTTCAACACTTTTAATCCCGGCGCCAAAAAACTACTGATAACAACTACGACCCGATCAAATACGCATAATACGCATCCTCGATTGACGTGCGTATTACATACCGGACCTGCGCGCCATGTCGCGACGCATAAATAAACCATCCACCGAACGTCGTGAAAAAAAAAATCAGCAACAACAACATAAAGCGCATAATAATTCGCAGGCTTAACCCACTCCCGCATCTGTTCGTGTCTTTCGTCTGGGGGTTAAGGCCTCTCACGCGCTCACTTGCTTGCTCGCGAATTCCACGATCGCCCTTGCGCCGCATAAACAAGCCTGACGTAATCGCCATGCGGATCCTCGGGGGCATTTTAACGACTTTCTCCGCAGCGTCGATTACGCGCCATCGTCTCTTTCTTTCTCTCTCTCTCTCTCTCTTACTCGTTCTTACCGTCCTTTTCCATCGTTTCAGAGTTTTATGCTAATGCGACGCGACTATACGAAGTTAGGGATTTCCGCGATATGAAGACAGACCGGAATTCTATTGGTATAGCGGTGGTCATTTGAGAATCGTCTTTTTTTTTCTTTTTGGGAAGAGATATACCCGCTCGCGTATATGACGATTTCGATGGTATACGCATGGCGTAAGAGGAGGCGATAATTGCGCTGAGCTTTTCACTTTCGCCGATCGCTAGATTTATTTGTTTTCGGTTATTACCAAACGTGTATAATATCTTACTCCCGAGTATAGGGAACGAACGATGGAACGCGCAAGCGAGATAATTAGAACGGGGAGAGAGAAATCAAGTGTGCCGAGATATTTTTGCCTATTGTGCGTTGATTGGTTTGATTTATTCGATCGCGCCGGTTATGTAATTGGATTCTTGAAGCTTAATACGCCGACTTTTTATTTGGATATCTTTTTCGTCTGGTTAACATTTGCAGGCGTTTTGAGTGAAGTTTAATTATTGTGATGAATATTTTTTAATTTTTTTTTTCTTTCGATTGATGTGTGGATGTATGAAATATTTTATTACGTGATGCTGGTGTGCTGGTGTTAAAATTATTTCAATTCTATTTTTACTCTGTCCTTCTCAACTTTGTTTATAAATATAAACTCGATGTGTTTCAAATAAACAAACATAAACATAAATAAATACTAACTAAATCATCATGACTTTTAATTGGTACGAATACTTTCAGCATTTTTTGTCACGCGATATCATAAAAATTGAATTTTACGATTATACATTATTTAAAAAGAAAAAAATGAAAAGTTCCAACTTACCATGAGCGGGCTTTTCTTTCCTCAGAGTGCAACAGACCTCGCGAGCAATATCACACTTCTGGCTCTGAAATCACAAAAAGAAACATTTGTTCACCACCTTATTTTCCTTTACAAAAGTATATTCAACAACATTTTTTACAAATCATTGTCCCTCATTGTTAAATCAACCAAAGCCCCTATCCTCACGCGCTTGTCACGTTTTTCGCTGAACTTCGCATCAGAAAGCTTGCACAACTATTACGCGCGTGCGCGTGTCCCTTTTATCCTCGTCAGCAGGTATAAGACGCTTTATAAGTAAGACGTTTACAGCCGTCGAGATAAATCGAATTATTAATTAACGAGCTTCGCGCCTCCGTGCCACGTGTATAGAAAAATATTCCTTCTTATACATCCAGTGTGTAACGCGCAAGTAGCGAGCGTGCAAACAAGACGTTTTACTTCGCATAAATAACTGGCTAATCCTGCACAAAAGCGCTTCTAATCGAATTAATTAATCCGCATGCACACAATGCTATTCAAATTCGCGAGCAATACATGTGGAAAAGTCGCGAGGCGCTAGTGGAATGTTAATCCTTTCATCGGGGAGGACAGAGAGAAAGAGAAAATAAAAGAAACGAACGAGCCTCGCGTGCCGCGTGTAATGAGCTCTTACTGCTTCTGCTGCAGGCGAGTGTCTCTCTTTCTGCGCCGGTCAGGAGGTCAATTCGACTGTATGTTATTGCAGCGAGGTAATTAATGGTGCAGTTCGCGCATGTGTGTAGTTTTAGAGTGCAAGTGTACACTGACATTGTCCCCCTTCTATATGAGAATTGTCTTGGTCTCTTGCGATGCTTCGTGCAGTTTGTTTACAATCTTTCTGCACTTCAGTTTAGTGGCTTTGGTTATTGATGATAATAATTGCGTAATTTTCAGTTGTCAATTGCCTCGATTATTATTTCCCTGCTTCGTTATTATAAATCGTAATACGATACGTTAATGACGCGGTCGATGAAACTAATGTTTCTCTCGTTACATAAAGCACTGACTTTCTTCTCTTACATCAAAATCGGTATTCGCGCATGATTAAAATTATGCTGATCGCATAGTGGTGATACCTTTAGAGAAGGGGGGAAGAGATCTGCGTCAATCATAATTTAGAATTTCAACGAAATCCTTTATCGGATAACTGTCCACTTGACACTTAGAGCAAAGCAAACAAGTTTGCTATTGATTTCGATAAAATCCTTCTTTGCATAATCTAAATTTGCAAACATTTGCGTAAGCACAGCCAAATAATTCCTCTTCCCCTCCATCAAAACAAATATATCTTATACTTGTACTACGTCATTCCCTTATAATACAATGTCTCCGATGTACGTTAAATACAGAAACTTACAGGTGTATAATAAAATTTAATACTCGCAACGCTATTACACGCTATTTTATTCAGTTGTCATTTAAGATGATTGACATAACTTTTTTCCGAAATATCGGGGTTTCGCGGTAATTCGTACACATCCTCAATGAATAATTCTTCGGGGGACTAATGAGAAAGCGAATTAGTTGTAATCCATCGCTTTAAACTGACTGATTAAGGTAATAAAGACAATACTTTATGGCTAATTGAGATTTTATCCATCGCTTCTTTGCTACTTTATTGCTAATGAAATCTCTTATTTGGCCGAATTTATCGGAAATTCCATACGACATCGTAGCTAACTTACGACTCTCAGGCTCCTTCTTCACACGTATATATCGACATACGAGATTTCGTAACGACCCTGTAACGCAATAATCCGTCCCTTCTCAAGTTACGCGGAATAATTCTCTCGCCTACGTGCGTGCTATGGCATCGTCGCGTGTAATTCGAGAAAATATCGACAATGAAAAGAATTAGAAGAAAGCACACACGCGCGTATCGGACAAGCAGCGCGAACTGGTTTGGCTTGGCCTGTGTGATAAATAAATTACCTAATTATCATAAATTAGCGAAGGACGTTCAGTGACCTTATGCGAGCGTTCGCTCATCTCAGTTGGGCTACCGAAGTGCACTGAACCTCCCAGTAAATCAACGCACGTGTACGCGTGAGGGGAAAAGGATCACGTAAGAATCAAGGTAAAAACCCCCGCCAAATTCATCAGCTGAGCATATAATCGTATACGCGTAAGCTTCTAATCACGTGATCGTATATATATACTACCGGAACACACCAGGTGAGAGATATGTCTAACAATCTCGGAGGAACGTATAAACCGAAAAAAGAAGGTGATTTTTACAAGAAGCATCTGGAATAAGTTTGTTGTGCGTGTACGAGCGGTGGGGGATTATAGTTCATAAATTAAGAGCGAGAGGCGGAGTAAGAGAGAAAGATCCTCTCGAAGGCCACGACAATAATAAAAAGTCTTGAGAGAGAGAGAGAGAGAGAGAGAGAGAGGCTAATGACGACGCGAGGCATGGAGTGAAGAAGAAGAGAAAAAAAACGAGTTTTGTGCCCCGCTCGTTGCCCGCGATCAGTACCGCGGCATTGAGGTGGAGAAAAAGAGAGAGAGGATGAGTCAAGTGAGGTACACTTTTTTGGCTACGTGCAAGAGATGTATGTAAATATACATATAGGTATGCGCGGACATTGTATGGTAATGCATACGTGGGGGAGGGAAAAAATGCGGTTCCTATATGTAGAGATCTTAATTTGGCACTGATGCACTTGATCCGCGGTTCTAGACTGGGATGGATAAGGAGAAACCAATGACGTAAAGGTTTACGGAAACCGTGTGTATCTGCATTGTCATGGAGAGTAGACAAAAAAGTGTAGTAGGAGGAGTTGTAGTATACGCGGATGCGATCATTGGACTTTTGCCGGGGTCTGAATCATGTTGATAGCTATATGCGAATTAATCCTATAAAACTGGATACCATTAGTTGCATAGCGATGGAAATTAGAATGTTATCAACCCAATTTAAAAAAAATATCTAATCGTGTGCCATTTGACAACAAAGTATAGTCGAATTCACAAAGCTTTTTTTTTTCTTTCTTACCTCGATAAATTTCGATAACAAATTGTTCGCTAATCGTTCGCATCGTTTGTATGTTAATAATACAGACGACGGGCGTGCGCGCAGTATCTTTCAACAGCGATCGTGCGAAAAATTTGCGAAAGCTCGCACTCTTGCACACGATTAATTAAACAAGGACGTCTCGTGTCCTAACGACACAGCAGCACCAACACTGCAAGGACAAGATGAAACGTGCTTGGTCGCGAGATAAGCTTATTCGTATTATACACGCTTGTATAAAGGTAATTTTCACGTAATTGTTTCAATAAATTTTTTCGGCTAAGTAAGGCGAGGTGAGAGTTATACGCGGAAGTTTTCACGAGAAGTTTTATATTTTTATACGGATAAAAGGAAGTGTCGAGGTGAAATTGTCTCTAAGTGTATTATTATATAGAAGTGTTCATCAATCGTTTCGAAATATGCTTAGTTGAATTGAATGTCTGATTTTTGAGAATAAAATTTTTATTCTTATTGATTACCTTATATGTGTTATTAGGTTTTTTATGTGTGATTAACAGATCAATCAAGCACAACACGGAAGATTTTTTCCCTAGTTCTAATTGATTCTTGAATAAAGGCACTTCTGAAGAAGGAACAGAAAGCATCTCAAAATGTCGATATAATGTAATAAAAAAGCAAGCGCTTGATTAATTAAATAAAGTGCCCAATAATAATTCGAGGAGAGACTGACGTTCAAGTGAAAGATAAACAAGAGTAAAAGTTGCGCGCCGCCCATCAAGCGCCAGCCAAGGTCGAGGAGGATCTACGACCTTGGCTCCTCTCTCCGGACGTTAAAAAAAAAAAAGAAAAGAAAAATAAATTCGAAAATAAAAAAAAAAAAACACTAAGAAGCATCTCTCGGCCATTAGAATAAAAATCGCAAGGAAATAGAGTTTAATTGTGAAGAAGCTACGTGACAGAAGCGGAATAATTAACGAAATTTCAGTAGGCATAATTTGATTAATGAAATACTTCAGAGAGCTAACTAATGTGCTTTAATTGGCTTGTCAGTCGAGTCGTTATATTCTTCCTCAAAGTAACAGGAAAATAACGCGCGTGTGACAAAGTGATAATTGCAATATACGTTTCTCTAAACAGTGTAATTACGATTTTCGTAATTGTATTATGAAATGGTGCTTGTAAATATCTCGGTAGACGCGCCTTAAATATATATATATATACACATCCGATTGTTGAAATAGCATTGTTTTACTAAATGTATGAATCGACCAAAAGTATATTCAAAGAGCTTTAGAAATTAATACCAACATTTTCTAATTTTCAGCTATGCATAGACGAAGGCATTCCTTCAGACAAAGTTTATTTAAGCGTTGATTAAAATATTTAAATGTGAGATAAAATCAAATTTAGAATAAAGAATTCAGTATCATATTTACACCTTGGCCCGGCACACGCCTAGAATTTGATAATATTAAATAATAGCATAAATTATACATTAAACATGAAAAAATTCTTTTTCAGCTGACTGACTGGCTTTAGTCTTAATCATATAATGAGCGAGCAATTCATTATCATACCCGAAGACCTTTCTTCTGGTAAATTTGAAGATTTCGAGGATACCCGGACCACGGCCGTCACCAAAAACCACAATTACTGTGCACATAATAATCCTTACAACCCGCAATAACAAAGTCGTCATCGCCATAACACAGTTTACCACATCCCTTCGTCAATCAACTGACGTCACCGATGATTCGTTCCTATATTCCGAAAACTAACGTCAATTAACATCCACCCATGTATACATATACACATTAAATTTTTCCCATCGCATATTGCACGTGTAATTTTACGTACAATTCTAACCTTTGAGCCGTACGGCAATAAAAAAAAATCACGATCAAAATGCAAATCGTCAAATTTTACGACTGAAAATCATAAAAAGATCGGTATCGGAGGACGAGGGAGAGACGACGACTACGAATCCACGTGGCCTGTCGCAACAACACGAACACGCGTACGCTAACCGATAAACCTAGCGATCGTAAATTAAGAGCCGGGGGCCTCCCGTCTTTCCTAATCGATGAATCGCTAAGTATCTTAATGGCGCCTCTGCGCATGCGCACGCACTTGGACCAGCGCGATAATTCCTAAATTCCGTACGCGATGATTATTTTCTTGGTAAAGGCGTTTCGGGAAGTTACAAAAGAAACCATGAGTCGTCGGTGTAATATACGTGATGAGTAATTTTATAAGGATTCTTATGGTTTTTAAGAATGAGATAACACACGATAGTTTTGTCGTTCAATCGGACGTAGGTTGTTTAGGATGATTTTATGGTATATCGGTATATAGATATGCGTAGTATCGATTTTGCGAAAGAATCGTTAATAGCTTATTAATAAATTCTGAAATCCTGCAGTCGTCCCTTTCAGCAATGAAGTGCAATAAAAGTATCGTGAAATCAAAGTAATATTATAACTCATCAATTTCTATAATAAAGCTATGAAGAAATAATACGATTTTAAAGATGTCAATTAATCACCGATACAGACCGACTTTGCGAACTGTTTCAACAAACATTAATTTACAAATACCTGTTTGCATAAAATTTACACGTTATTTATGAAAATTATTCCAAAATTCAGGAATTCTATCACAAAATCCTGATGATAAATTAAGGTAAATACAGCTCGGTTTGTTTATTTATGCAAAAATTCGTACCACTGACATACTTCTACATTTCACGTCGGGCGGACAAGGCAAAAATTAAACAGCAATAAATTAAATAATAGCCTCTTGCACGTTACATAATTGTCATTTAGCGCTTATTGCCCGCGAGACAATTATAATTTTTTTTTTCGCGCATAAAACTTTCACCTAGAGCATAAACCGCATGTTAACATGTGTTATCTAACTATACTCGCCACGCACTAAGTCCTCAACTCATCTCTCTGTGAACAAAAAAAAATACCGACAAAAAAAGACCCTCAAGAATTTTCGAAACATACGACAAAGTGGATTACAAAATATAATTGAAAAGAGACGAGCGTACACGTATCAGATGTGAATTAAAAGCATAACGGCAGGAGACAACAATAGTCTGCGACAATTAAAGTGCGTTGCCTAAAGGCTAGAGGTAACCGTACGACTATTATCTCTTAAGGCATTCTCATACTCAGCTGATGCGTATACGATGAAAAAAAAAGAGAAAAAGCAAAAAAAAAAAAGTTGCGCGAAGTTTAGATCCTTATATAGTGAGACGCAACTCCGGCAGATGTACAGTAACCGAAAAGGTAGTGATGAATCGAAAAGATGCGATGCGTATCTGTGATGTCTATAAATCAAATTGGGTTCTCACTTTTACAGCTTTCACATGTACGTACGGAAACCCTGTATATAGCAATAATATAACTAGATGTGTGATAAAATGACGAATATTACTGTTAAATTAATAATAAATAAAGGCTATCACATTGAACGAAGATATGATTCACCCATTTGTGCAAAATTATTGACAATAAATAAAAGACCAATCACGACGTTGAAGCATTTTCATCATTGAAATCTGTAATCGTAAAATGCTTCAGGTTATTGGATACTTAGACGATACAGGCATCCGAAATTGCTCGCGACTTGAAATTACTCAATTTTCTCTATAATTTATAATGAATTTAATTCTATTGAAGGCAAATTTACTTCTCACACTTGCTAGAATTTTGAAACCGAACAAATTAAAACATATTATATGCGCACGAAATTGAAAGCAGATGAATTACTTGTTTAATTGATAATTATTCTATTATTATACTAATATCATCTTGATATTGCTTAAACAATTAAATATATCTATTGAAACTAAACATCAGCCTAACGTAACACTTCTATTCAGTATTAAAAATTACTCTACTTAAAGTTTCTATCAGACATACATTAACTCATCCATCAAAAATCTTTTCAGTCTAAATCCTTTACAACGCGATATACAGCAATGAAATGTCGATTAATTTCAACTTCACTTCACGCCGACAGTCTCTTTACACGTGTCACTGAGCCGAATTAAATCGTATTTTTTACGACTTTCTCCAGAAATAAAGCATCTATTTTTTTTACATCGTCGCTAGGCAGTTTCTCTTTCGAGCCATAAACTGGACCCATTTATATTGAATTATCGCACTACATGTATATTTACACATATTATTGCCCAATTAAACTCTCCTTCAAGCAAATTTTGTAACGAGCCTCGATGTATACTTTCTAGAAAAACATTTGTTAACAAGCCAAACACATCGCACATCTTCCTATACTTTGCCAAATTAAACATGACAATGGGGATGGAACTGCTTTCACGTACGGCGCGTTGAATATTATCCTAAACAACTCAATTATTTATCACCAATAAATATAAGAAGAGACTCGAAAGAATACACATATACACCGTAGTACGAAAGAATTCACCTCCGAAAGGCGAGGATGTCGCGTATGGAGCGAAGATGTGAGATGATCGTTGGCTGTTTACGCAATCGGCATCGACATACCGAAAGCCTGCGACGTAATGATCGTTTACGGAGAATCGCGCACACGCGGCTGCTGTGTATAAGCGAGCAACATTTTTGCCCGCGAGTTTCACGTGCTCTGCTCAATTTGTCATATAGGGCGAGGACCCTGGTATACTAAAGTGGTGGATATTTGTCGTGAGGACAAGTGAAATCGCTGGTAAATGAAGTTGTTAAAGGAGTTTCTGGTTGGTAATGGGGCTTGTAAATTGAATTAGAAACTAATTGTAAAATAGTCCTTCACTTTGTAAAGTTTTAATGAACTTTTATAGAAAGTGAAAATACTCGTAATGATGGTAATAAAAATTTTAATATTATTCGAAACGTAAATTCATTTTGAGGAAACAAGAGTCTGTGGGAGTATAAAAAAATGCTTTTACATCTGATTGGACATTACAATCTGCGAAACTGATGTTAATTTATTAACCACGTTTCTCTCGAAACCTTAACGACTTTAATTTCATTTTTGGGCCGTTTTTACGCCCCGAAACATCATACTTTTATTGAAATTTTTACCACAATTTTCCGCTAAATTATAACGTATTAAAGTTCAACGGCACAGTAACGAATGGAACCGCATTCACGTATGCGCGGCAATAAAAGAACGTTATGTAATTTACATCGACTGGCAAATGGGAAGAGAAAAAAAAAGTGAATAAAAAGGTCGAGTAAAGGGAAAAATGCAATAGTGAGATTTTTAATTTTCGCCATAAAGGAGCGATCGGTCGCTCGCAAGCTCTTTGTAATAAGTAAACCGAGTCACGTTGACGTCATGTTCTCTCGCGTGCGCGATGCTTTGTTTTTGTCAATTGCTTAAGGGTAAAATTTTCCACCTCACTCCGTAAAGATATATTTCATAATAATTCCCCCTTGAGTAACGTATATAATGTATGCTACGCGTCAGGCGTCAACATAGTAACCCCATTTCTTTCCGCCTTTCGATAAAAAAAATTACAAACCCGTACATTGAGAATTGTACTGTATTTATTGCTGTCCTCTTTAAAACTGGGTGAAGTTATGCTTTTCACTCGCTTTTCTATATATACTTTTTTTTTTGTTATAAGTACACGCGAAGTCAATTTTTGCAACGAAGCGTGGGCTTATATGAAACCGTTCGTTTTACGAGCCAACGTACGAATTTTACGACGTTCAAACGTAGTTGAAAAGGTGTGCTTCCGTTATTAATGAGATTTTTATTGCCGATATTTTTAAAGCGGCCAAATTTAACTGCACGCTTTTACGCGAAAAATTCGTGTCTGGATTACATAAATAAATTCGAACTCATTTGCGATTCTATCGCGTCCTAATTACCATTGCTCACGTAATAAATTAGGAGTTTCTATATAATTTATATACTTTTAAATATTTTATTAGAACAAAATTATGTAATATTTGTTGACAATGACACAGCAACGAAAGTGACAAACTCTCGACCAAAAAAAAAAAAAGCTAATGTAGACAAGAAAGCTTATACCAATGGGCGGTTCTATAACAATCGTTACTCTTTTTCTTTATATAGTTAATTTTAAATCGTCTAGGCTAAACGCCAATGACTAACAATTCTATTAATACAATCCCCTTGTTCCCCAGCATTCCTAACCTAAACGAAATCCTCCAGAAATGCCGCCGAATTCTTATTTATCCCGATGCGCCAATTTTATTACGTGCACGATAAAAATACCACTTTTTTCAGCTATACCCAAACACTACGCGAGGAGAAAAAAAAATTTATAGCTTATTATTTTTTTTTTTCGAGATGTTTGCGCCAACGCAGCAGCAGCAGTACTTGATGCATACGAGGAAAGGCGGCGCGATTTTTATCGTCAGCCATTAGGTGTTAAAATAATGGCTGTCAATGGCGCTTCCCAGTGCCTCTCGAACGTGTGTGCGTCGAGTCGATAAGGCGTGTACTTTTCGACGCGTCGTAAGTGATGTTTTGTAAGTGGGAAAAAAAAGTTCCCTTCTCTCTCTCTCTTTCTCTCTTTCTCTATGAGAAAATAAGGAGAAAAATCGTGTGTTGCGATTTGTTGGAAGCGATAATTAAGTTATTAATCGACTGTCATTTCTGTACGAATAATACTGAACATATTGATGTATTACTTAAAGTTTGTAAAGAGAATAATGGTTTCATAAAATGCATTAATTAAGTATGATATTAATCTCGCAAGTGACATTATTTCGACAAGTACTTTCCAACTGAAATTAATTACTATTGAGTCAAATTACCCAATAATGATGACGATAATCGGATTATTGATTATATGTTTACTTGTAAAAAAATTCAAATAAAATATATTGAAATAATCTTAACGAATGAGCCTTTGAATTGAAATAAAATTTTATATTAAATACATTTATTTACAAGCCATAATATAATAAAATTGAATTATTGTATGTATATACTTCCGTGTTAAATAAAATTTTCCATATCCTTCATATTTCTATTACTTATACAAATATTAGAAATCGCGTGAAAGGCTCGATTGAATACAACATCAAGAAATCCCTAACGCGAAAAAGCGCACATTTCTATATTTAGCAGCACAAAAGAACGAAAAAAAATAATAATCCGCGACTTCCTCGATCATCATCCGCTAAAAAGTGTATATACACACCTTTACGAGCATCAAAAAAAAAGACAGCTGCGACTTTTACGACCATGAGCTTTTTAGTTTAACATTAGCCGACAATAAACACGAACGCTAACGTAGATGGAAAAAACAAAACCTTAGAATCGGTTTCGGATCGCCATAGCCGTGTTATACGAATGACATAACGTTTACGCAGCGAAATATACTTTCCCCGATCCATCAAATCAAGCGCGCGCGCGGTATCACCTTTGACTTTATCATCCAATCCCGTAAGAAAGCATTTCACTCCGGATGGACGGACGTGTTATGCACTCACGTGATTATGCAAAAAAAAAAAAGAAGAAGAAGAAGTAGAAGAAAAAGAGAGATAGAGAGATTTCTAAGCGTTGTTTATGGTGCGACAAATTTACGCCAACACACACACACACATAAGCAACGAAACTTTTTTTTTCGGCAGTGGGAGTGGGTCGTGATTTAAGGCCGCGGCGAGTGGAATTTTAATTTTAATCTATACTACACAGCAACGGCGGCGCGCCTATGCGCAACTAGATATACACGCGACGACGTATTTGGCATTGAAGTCTGTTTTTTTTTCTTTTTACTTCTATCTTCTCGATTGAGGTCTGATAGTAAAAATTTTTCGATAACATGGAAAATAACTCGGAAAGGTGTGTTGGGTCATTTGCTATATGTACGTGTAATATGCCTGTATATAAATGTGAAATGTTTATAATGTATAAGTAATTTGTATAATTTTAATAACTTCCGTAGAGTGTAAACATACATTTTCGATAACAAAAATTACAACATATACTATATACTCAAATCCCATTCTAGCAGAATCTATACCGTCGATTTTATTATTCAACGTGACAGTTTTTTTTTTTATAATCTGCCACATATACGACGACGACAACGACGACGCGCGTCTTATCGAATCGCTGGATCGCCGAAAATGAAAGTGCCGAAACTCGCCTCATTTTTACATTTAATTTCACTACTCTCCCTCGACGCGTCTTTCACTTCGTTGTTGGCTACCGGTCCACGCGCGCGTGCGCGCTTTTAATTAAACGAATTGTCATGATTGAGCGCAGAAGTTGCACGGATAAATATAGGTACGTGTATATACTCGCGAAAATGAACGGTTCGTTTTTTTTTTATGCGGGATTTAATTTATTGTGAGACCGAGACAATGCACGGAGAATGTAATTGATCAGATGGTTATAAAGTTTGGAATGAAAATTTTATTTAATATATCTTTCGTTTGCTGTCTTTACTTCTTCTTGCATTTATTTGTGAATTATGACTTTTTATTGTTTAACGTTTAAGATGGGATTAAGATTTAATTTTAATATTAATAAATGTTATGGTTTTAATGAAGTGCTAAATAAAGATTATATCGAAAATAAAATCAATAGAATACATAACAGCACATTATGAATTTCACGTGACTTTAACAATTTTAATTCTGAGAACTATATTTAACCAAAGGAAAACCGGTATAATTATAACATTCTAAATCTTAATTTTTACTACGAATCCCTTTTTTATCCCCTTAACTATCATACAAATGGGTATATAATCGAAAACCGGTTGATTCCACAGATACCAATCCACAGAAAAACTGGATAACTCGATGATTCGTACAATCACAAATTCGACGATAATAACATAAAAGTCTCAACTTTAATATACTATTTCAAATCTCATTAATCATCGTGAGATTATACACTGTCAACTGTCGCAGAACAAGTTTCCGGTTTTTTATGTGAGAAAAGTACACATTACACCGCCAGCGCAAATCGACATATGGGGCGAGATCGTCATGTGACATGAGAATACAATCAAAACAATGTTTCATAGAAGCCATAGGTATATTTGGATATTACGTGTATTTGGATACATGTATAGCTAATGGAATGATTTGTTGAAAATTTGGAATAACCGTGTAGCTATTTATTACTTCTCAGGATTACGAGGAATGACATTGGTTTGAAGACTAGTTTGACTTGTCGTATAATGTTATAATGAGATTTAAACTTCAATTTAGTTGATCTCCGTGTCTGAAACGATTTATAAATTAGTACTGCTAACGTCATACCATAGAAATGTATTCTCGAATAGTTCTTTGAACTTTATTGTACATGTGGCAAAAATGTGCTTACGTATAGGAAACGATTTATTTTATACTAATTTATTGACTGAGAATATATGAATCTATTTTCGCAATAATCGTTATAAAACAAATATTTTAACAAACTTCTTTAAATAACACCTTTGGAAAGTAATATTCTTTTATAATTATTTTAAATTACAAGATAATCTACAATTTTACATATACATTAAGAAACACTTCAACTCAAACATATCCGAGTCGCAATGAAATCCCTTGGCTTTTTATCTCGCAAATGAACTGACACGAGACACTCGTTGTTTTTTACCAGAAATTTCGATTCGCGTACCGTAAATTCGCCGGAACAGATGTTTTCTTCGCGATTAACGGTTTTCTTCTCGAGAATTATTGCTTATTTCAATGCTCGCTTGTATTCACTCGGAGAATACATTTAATTAGCTTTTTTACTTTTGTACCCATGCAGACTCATGCACAGTTATTATTATCAACATCATTCGATTTTATAAAATTAAAGTTTTAACTTGAAAATCACTTCTACACGAAATATATTCTACTGGGCATACCACGACTCTAATTTTATGTAAAACTCAAGATTACCTAAAACGATATTTTTGCTCAATCCACACTTATCCAGAAAATAATTTTTAACCAAATTTTTCCATGACTTTGACACGTCGCTTGTCGCTTGAAATATTATAATTCGAGAAACTTATGTGATTTGAAATTCACACTAACCAGCCTCGTTTACATTTTTATAAATAAGCAATAAAATATATTCACGCGATAGATTATCCTCTAGTTAAAGTGTCGCGCATTCCAATTTTCATGTATTAAACATCCGAAATTCAAACTACAAAACCAATATCGCTTGCATTAAAATGCAAATTTGGTCAAACTACATGCTTTGCCATGACTTTCTTATTAAAATCAATCAATGTCGGATAAGGATAAGTCTTGGGTATGAAAAAAAAATTTCGTACATGCCTTCATACTCTGTCAAACGAAATTCTGTAACGAGTTTGTAAAAAATGGGAAATCGAAACAAAAAGTTTTCCTTTGGATGAGTATAACATACGCGTAAGTGTGTATATACCGAGTTGCAATAAAAAGGTAAATGGACCATGGAGAAAGTGGATTGCACGTGTTTGTTCAGACTCGCTGTAATTTATAAAAGTGAGAAGTGTGCGTGAGCATATATGCATTCATTATGCGTACGTATACAAGTTGTAATGAGTATTGTTTGAACATTCCGAAATCAATCATTTACGAAAACGTCAAAATATTGTAAATATATTTTTAAAAATATAATAAAATAATATATAAAAAAATAATTCAAAATAATATTATAAATTATAAATAATTTAATGGTTCCATTTGTTACATTTTAGTTTCCTCTCTCTTAAAATAATACGGCGAACTGGTTTTGGAAACAAAAATAATTTATTAAACGATTCTATTTAAAACCAATTAAACAAAACTCATTCTCGATACAGAATATTTAAGTAAATCTACAACGTTGTCTATGCTTTTGAAATAATAATTGATTATAAGATTTTAAGCTGTAAATCAATATACGCCGAAAAAGCAATGACTAATATCGATGGGACATTATTTTAAACGCGGATGCGGCGAATCCGTATCTATAATTACGTTCAAGAAGATGAATCGATAGTTCGAAAAAAACGGATTAAATTGTACCGAGACGGGGAAAAATATAAGTCCACCGAAATTTTAAAATAATATTTCAGAAATCGATGGTTTATCTTTATTTTAAGAAAGAAAAAAAACAATCATCTGTCTTTTTTAGCCCGGCATTAAAGTCTCGATGAAAAGAGCTTCCTACATTAGCTTTAAAAACTTATCTCGCTCGACGAGTTTTTTCGCTAACGGATTCATTTTAACAGCAGACATTATACCTTGTTTATTGTTTAAAATGACTTATAATCATAATTTTATGCAAGCTAGAGTCATTCTTCCCAAGTGGAATGAAATATGTAGGAATGCGGTTTGAAAAAAAGTCTCGTGCGTATGCACAAATTCTCTGAGCGATGTCGTTATTAAATAAAATGACAATCCAAATATTTTGTATTATTTTTGCGAATGTCCATGAATGGTTTTACGTCAAAACAGATAAATAAGTGTACTGTCGATAATCAGTGGCAGATAAACAGCCAATAAAATAATCTCCGTGTGTGTGTGTGTCTCTTCTCGTAACAAAAACACTTTAAAGACAATAAAAAAAAACAGTAGCCACTATTTAATTTCGTGTAAGATATAATCTTCCAAAAAAATTTTAATAAATATGCATGACACAGGCAACAACGAAATATATAATATTTTATATTAGCATTTCATCAAAGATATATACAGCTATATATATGTGAACCTACGCCAATATAACTGTACATCGATTTTAAACAAAAATCACGAGTATTTACTATGACACCCGGCTATTCTTTTCACATTAACGGCGATTCTCCATCACACACAACAAGTATTAAGGCTTAAACACAGGGAAGTGACGTTTAATGCAACTTATCGCAATCTGACGCGTTGATCGCAGAAGTATATAATATGTGCATCGCGCGATTGGTTAAGAACATTAATAACGCACCGCGAGCTATCGCGTATAGTAATTACACACTTAAAATTTCTCATATTTCGTCTATTGAGTAATTTCTCACACGCTCAGGAGGATTAAATATATAGGAATAGTGGTTCGATAGCGCGCACCGTTTGTAATACGACTCTATTAGAATATTCTAAATTATTAATCATTTTTATCAAAAATCTATGCGCACACGCATATATATATATATATACACACACACACACACACACACACACACACACACACACACACACACACACACACACA